>JABUQX010057558.1:12500-30000 GCA_015478945.1 Trachelipus rathkii
TATATCTATTTATATATATATATATATATACTATATATATAATATACTATAACTTATATATATATATTATATATATATTTATAGTTATAATATATATATATTAATATATTATTATTATATATATTATATATATGAGTTTGTTTGAAAATTGGAAACTATAATGTTTCCAATTTCAAAAATATCAAAATGCATTTATTGTTGTAAATATAGATCTTACTTGTAATTTATTTGATTTAATAATACTCACGGGTACACCGTTGAGATAAAATAAACAAGATAAACAAACTAGGTATTCGTGTTTAAATTTATTAAAAAAAAAAAAAAAAATTAAGGAGCAAACGGGAATAAAGAGTTAAAAAGAGCGGAAATGAGTGCCTGAGTACCAGATTGATCAAAAGGGTAAGTTAAATTTTTTTTTATATTTTGAGTGATTATAATAAAAACTTTACATCTATCTAATTTATTACTTCAGTTGTTAATCATTCACGTATACCTATGATCATTTACTGCATCGGTACTTAATTTTGAATTAAATTTAATATTAAAGTATCTAGGGTCAGGAAAAGATTAAAACACCCAAATCAAATAGATGGGTTGCCAAATTTCAATAATAATACTTAATCCTGTGAAGCTACTTTTTATAATTTTTGCTTTTAATATTTTATTAGCATGTTTCTCAGCGGTGAAAAACTTATTTTGTACAACTATTTTAACATGCCAAATATAGTTAAAATATTGTAAAAAATATCACTAATATAACCTAAATCCGACAAATAGAAGAATTCTGATAGCTCATCGATTTGCGTATCTTTAATTCACCTGATCTAATTTTTAACTTGATGTCTGACAGTCTGGCTATTAGTTATTCTGGCAAATTAATTTCTTAGCGCTTGGTGCCTAGAAAATGTTAGATATGTTTTCTCTTTTTCACTGATAGACTCTAGTGGAATAGTGAAGATCAGTTTTCAATGTGATTAGTTTTCGCAGCAATGTAGGTTTCAACTCAATCTTGAATGTTTCTCGTTTTTTTAGATATTTAAATTAAGTTGGGTAACTTCAAAACAAGTCAAAGTAGTTGGGAAAATATAGCAGGAGGGGAGTGGTGTCTCAGACTTAAC
Source organism: Trachelipus rathkii (assembly GCA_015478945.1). Taxonomy (NCBI): domain Eukaryota; kingdom Metazoa; phylum Arthropoda; class Malacostraca; order Isopoda; family Trachelipodidae; genus Trachelipus; species Trachelipus rathkii. Next base: position 13,619 of record JABUQX010057558.1, read on the forward strand.
ACAGTGGATTACAAGTAGATATGAGCAATAGCGGTTAAGTCTGAGGTCAGAGAGTTGAACGAGAAAAGGTGCAGAATTGTGTTTGAACAGGTCTGTCGCACCATCGAGCCTTTTTCTCATGAGGAAGGTATGCGATTGGAAGAAGTTCAAAGAGAAAGATAGTGTCATTGTATTGAAATAGGTAAAAGAGAAAGTGAAACAACAATGTCAACGGGCAGAAGGGACTGAGATAGCAAGTGAGAGCAGGAGAGCTGGTAAGTCTAAAACCTTAACGACTATACCTTACATAAGGAGAGCAGTATGCAGGTGGAGCCACGCCTTTGATGTGTCATGGCATCCTCCATACAGTGACTAGGCAAAAACCATATAAAGGAACAACCAACTGGAGTGGCGTGAACAAATTATATTAGCGCCTCAGAACACAAACCTCATTTGAAAGCTTGTTTAAAAAGTGAAGCAATTATGATCCTTCAGAAAAGATCACAAGAAAAGAACGTCAAGATATTAACAATGAGAATGAAAGTTTATAAGCTGTGGTGTTTTTAGTGTGGAAGATCATGTCGAGTAGTAAGTTCAAGAAAGGGAAGTTGCTTCAGGCAATAGAAAACAGCTATGTTCTCAACTCCTAACTCAGAAATTCGAGAAATATCTGAAGTTAGTTGCTCAATGCAGTCTGTTCTAGAGCGTAAGCTAATTACTCTAAAAACTGTTATAATACTTTTACATATATCTCTTCTAATTTTGGTTTTGTTTAATCTTAGATGTGGGCTAAAAAAACTATTATACGTACTTCCACATATATCTCTTCTATTTTTTATTTTAGTGGATTTTGTATTTTGGATACTAATTTGTATATAACTGTCCATAAAATTCCCACTGATACAACGAAAGAGGTTCATTATGAAAAAAACGTTCTTCAGGTGTGCAGGTGTCACATTCAAATTTATATATTGGCAAAAATGTAAGTCATAGGATGTATGGTATATTTATTTTGGCAAGTCTTACTATTTCAATCAAATCAATGACTATTTCAATTCTCTTTAGGTCCTTCAACTAATCAATCTACCTACTAGTTAAGTAAGTAAGTAAGTTTAAGTAGTTGATTTCAATATTCAGGAATTGTGATTCACCTAGGCAGGAAGTATGAGAGGGAAGAAGGATAAAGTAGGTGTATAATAGGGTCTGCGTATGTATAGAGTTGGTTAAAACTAGAAATAATGATTTAAAGATGAGGATATCTCGAAAGTCGTCAGGGCCTTTCTGACTGCAGTAACAGGTTCGACTGTCTTTCAGATGGGGAGGGATCAGAGAGTGCAATGGTTAATGTTTAAAGTTTTCTGGGAGGGAAGACTGATAATTGCCTAAATTGGAGACTCCTATGATACGCATACTCTAGAGTCAGGACTTTTCAAAACTAAGAATAAAACGATAACGATTGAGAGTATTTTATCCAGGTGCAGAGTGAGTGATATTCGTGGATAGGGTATAGATAGAGGAGATTGATTCTACAAAGTGTGATTTCAGAGCGTTGAGTTGTGCATCGTGGATACAATATGATATAGGGCATAGAAGGTTGCAGAACCGAATTAATAGCAGATTAAGGAGATTGATCTCAGAAGATGATATAGCCTAGTGGAAGAAGGTGCGATGATTTCTGGGATTTTACACATAGGTTAGGGTGAAGGTCAGGAATTTGGGGAGTAGGTGCTTTAGGTGTAATATTGATTATGGTTAGAAATTATGCTTTTTCAGGAAATATAGGTTTTTGGATTTGTGGAGAGAATTTTCTGGATAAAGATCTTTTTGCAGGAATATAGTTCACTTGAGTCGTAAAGGTGTGGAGCTTTTCAGTACCCAGTTTGGAGACTTGTTTGGCAAAAACTAGGTAGTAATGTTGGTGGGTGGTGGGCTAAATACGCTGGATAACAAATAAAGCAATGTAAACTGTATGATAGTGTGGGAGATAAATAAAAACTGATGTTTTGTTACATGGTTTAAATAATGATGATAGCAATTAAAAATAACAGCATTTGCGAAGTATCAATTGTTTTACATCAAAATGCTCATGAGCCTTAGAAATAAAAAGAATGAGCTGTTAGTGTATACCTGATAAAATAGAATATAGACATTATTTGCTAACTGAGGCATGGGTTAATGAAAAATTATATGAGACTACTTTTAGGAATATGAAATAGAGGGATATTCACTTAATTTATACCAGCGTAGAGGAAAGCACACGGTGGTGGTGTTGGCGCTTTAATGTTAAAAGCAATATTCAAATTGTTATGCAGATGATCGTCTCACAGCTAGAATTGTATCTTGAAATCAGTGTGGGGTAAGATATCCGTTATATATGCAATATAATCATATAGAATAAGGACATTTTATAGACTCATCTAGGCCAGAGTCCGATTAGAGTGCTGAAAGTTTGTTGAAAGAAATTGACGTCAGCATGGCCACAGTAATGAAAAAGGTATAAGTCATGTATGGGTGATTTTATTTTCCTGGCAGTTCATTGGGATTTCTTCGCTCTAATTGGAGTAGTTAGTTTCTTGTCATGAGTCATAAATTGTATACTAAGATACTTTTTGACCCAGATGGTCAAGAACCCACAAGATACGATGCAGCTATTAGACTTAATATTAACTAACGATGAAAGCATGGTGGATGAAGTTAGAGTTGAGGGGAATTTAGGACTTAGTGACCATAATATAATTAAATTTAACATGAACGTGATATCTGGGCCCAGATTAAAAGTTAATAAGGAAAAAAATCTTATATTTTTGAAATGGCGATTTTACCAAATTTCGAGACATGCTTAGTATACTGACTGGATAAAGAGTTTAAAGACCCAAAACTGTTTTTATCATGTGGGAAACATTTTAAAAAAATTTTAATGATTATTGCGTCAGTATGTTTGTAGAAGATAAACCATTAGGTGGCGAATGAGAAAGACGCTGTTGGGTGGAAATGAGGAGAGATAAGAAGAGAAAATTAAATGAAAGCGCAGATTTTTAGAAATGATTCAAGGGTAGTATATGGGAATGATGATTCTAGAAATTAAATAGGAAAATAGAAATGAACTTAACCAGTCAATAAGAAACGGCAAATGAGAGTGGCAGAAATTAAGTTTAGCAAGGAATAGTAATAAGACATCAAAAGGTTCTTTAGCTTTTTATAAATTATAAAGTAAGAATAGGACAATTGGTCAATTAAAATTGATGAAAAAATTAGTGAGTTCAGATAAGGAGTTGGATCAACATTTTCAATTGCTTAGATTTTGCTTCACGATATTACAGAGGAAAGACTTAGATAATAGTTTCAGAGACTAATAGTTCTTGTATTGCCATGTACACAAATAGACCTACAGATATTTGAATTTGTGTAAAAGATATTATACTTTATTAGATCATATTGGTATCCAAGTAAAGCTGCAGGCCCTGATGGTATATAAGGTAGAATTCTGAAAGAGGGTAGTACCACATTGCAAAGGCAGCTGTATTTTGATTTTTTAAGCGATCTATATACATTGGTGAGGTACCAGATGACTGGAAAACAGCATATGTTGTGGCCTATTTATAAGAAAGGTGGTAAGGAAGGAAGTTGGGAAATATAGGCCAGTTAGCTTAAACATCTCTGGTTGTAAAGGTTCTGAAAAAGTTCTGAAAGGTCATAAGAGAAATATGTAGAAGATAACAAGCGTATTGTATGACTCCCAGCATGGTTTCAGAAAGGGTGGCTTCTTGTCAGACAACCTTTTAAATTTATGGAACTACATTACTTGACTGCATTGACCGAGGGAGATCCAGGTTGATATTGTATATTTAGACCTTTAAGTAAGCTTTTGATAAGGTCCGCACACATAAGGCTGATGAAAGTTATGCAATGCTAGTACACGAGAGTGGTCTCACTGATTGGACCAAACAGTGGTTGCGAAATAGAAAAAACAGTGGTGCAACTAAAAATGGGGAAAATAAATCATCATGGGGAAAATAGTGGAAGAGTGGGATGTCCCCACAGGGTTGCATGGCTGGGGCACTATTGTTCCTCATAGATATAAATGATTTTAGACCAGGGACTTAAATGCAAAGGTTTGTCGAAGTTTGCAGATGATACTAAAATGGCCACCTCAGTTACGAATAGTGAAGGATGCATAAAGATTTAAAATGATCTTGATAAACTTCTTGGTGGGCAGATAAGTGCAAATGAATTTTAATAGTAAAAGTGTGGTTTGATCGGTCTTAAATTCATTTTTAATAACGTAATAACTGTAAGTTAACATAATTATGTAATTTAGTAAATTTATATTGAAAACAATATAATGTTAGTGCAGTTTTAAAATTGAACAGCCTAATCTGGCAACATCAAATTTTTTGCAAAAGCCGTGACTAATACTTTGTTCGCTCTTCCGATTTTTGAACTCAACACGTATCAAGAGCGTCTCTAACTGCTGCAACATTATTTCTGTTATTAACTAAAAGTGATTCTTACATTTATCCTAAAGGTGCGTGAAGGTGTAATTACCATACAGTGATAATGTGTATTGCTAATTCTTTATTATGTCGTTTTTCTTACATATCATTGAGGAAATTTCCTCATAGATATGTAATTACAAACTAATGCCTCTTATTATAGTTCTTTATAAGTCATTTCTTTTATTGTATGTACTGATTTTAGAATATCGGATATGCATAAGCCGGTATTCCTTATATTCTAAAACCCCCTATCGAAGAATTTTTTATTATTTTAGTAAACTTAAGAAATTTCCCATATTGTAAGGCCTATTAACCAAACGGCCGCATTCAAAGTTGGTCTTTATATTCAAGCCGCATAAGGGCTATTTTTGTTTAACACATTTCAAAATACCCTACTCTTTATTCTTATACCTAAAACTTAATTTTTTATTATGTATTTATTTGTTGTTATTGTTTTTAGTTTTAGGGATCGTATTTCATCTTATGGAGTCAGAATAGAACTTATTTTTACAAGAAGAATTTTATTACATCCTACATCACCCGCCAAAACTGGTAACCCAACATGGAGTGAAACAAGAATTGTTTGGATACATTTTCCGAATTCCGTCAGCCATCTTTCTTTAATCAAAATTGCGATCCCTGAAATTTTTTGGAGCATACAGGACAATATTTTTTTATATATATAATATATATTGCATTTTTTGTCCTAATCACTTTTATTATTATTATTATTATTATTATTATTATTATTATTATTATTATTATTATTATTATTATTATTATTATTATTTTTTTTTCATTTTTTTTTTTATTTTTTTTTTTTTTTTTTTTTTTTTTTTTTTTTTTTTTTTTTATTTTTTTTTTTTTTTTTTATTATTATTATTATTATATTATTATTTTTATTATTATTATTATTATTTTCGCCTAAGCGATATCTAATTATTTTATAACTTTTGCATACATTTCTAATTGCCAATTGTGTGCCCCCACCTGTCAAAACAGAACCAAAAAAAAAAAAAAAAGAAAAATACGTAATATATTTTGATATATAAATATAAATTTTTTTTTTTTTTCATTTAAAAAAAAAAAAAATCTATTCTGATTGCCTTAAGGTTAGAACTAACAAAATAAAATAAAAAAAAAACTTTTTTTATTTATCAATCTTTTGAGTCGCGATCTTGAACTGTAATCATGCCTGGCGACGATGAGCATTCTCCCAACTCTGACTTTTCCAACTTGCGTCTCCAGCGATTCTTTACGGATGATCCAGAATTGTGGTTCACATTGGCTGAGAATGTCTTTCGTCCGGATGAAGAGGAGAGAAATAAACATTCAAGGGTATTAAATTCCCTTCCTCAAGCTACTTTAGTGCGCATTCGCGATTCCCTGCCAACTTTAGGCGTATCAACAACCCCTTACACGGCACTTAAAGAATTACTAATCGCGCGATTAGCCCCTTCCCAGGAGGTAAAATATGAACGATTGTTAAAAGATACTCAGCTTGGCGATTTGCGTCCTTCTGAACTGTTAGTTAACATGCTTTCGTTGCTAGGAAGTACTCCTTCCGCCAGAGAGGAGGCCATAATTAAGGCATCTTTTCTTCTTCAAAATGCCTTGTATGCCCCAAGATTATACTCGCTCACTCGATAACAGCAAGCCTTTCTTTGAGCGTGGTTCTGCTGATGAAAGCGACCGCATGTCTCCGCACACATGCTTCTTCTGCAACGCAATTAGTTGCGTGGCAGTACTTCTACTCTTGCCAGCGCACCGCAGCCCTGCCACCGGTCCCATAGCTCACCTCACGCACTTGGTCTTCGGGTGCTTCTTCTGCATCCTTTCAACATTCCTCTTCTACTCCGTTTCTCACTCTCTCAAGCTTGTTTCTCCTGCATCTTTTTCACGGAACTTGCTCTCACGCGACATCTTCTGCTCTAGATGCTCGTGTTTCTGCTCTTGAAATCGGTCTTGCCAGAGATCAAAACTGAGTTGCTTTCTGTCACTTCTACTCTAAGGCAGCTCTCATTTCGTTCTCGTTCTTCTTCTCGTAGTAGGACTCCCACTCGTGGTCGTTCTCCTTCTGCTTCTAGTGACAATACCTATCCTCACGGATATTGTTACTATCATAATTTCTTCGGTGCAAGAGCGAGGAAATGTGCTTCTCCGTGCACTTTTTCGGAAAACAAATAGGTCAAGGGATAGCAGAAGCGACTGCCCCTTGTGACCCTGACACTTCGCTTCCTACTGTGCTTCGCATTTACGATCGTATCACAAAGCAAAACTTTCTGATTGATACTGGCGCATCTTTGTCTTTGGTCCCTCCGGATCCGTCTCAGCGCTCTGCAGTACCTCTATCTACTCATACGCTGTATGCTGCGAATGGTTCAATTATTCCAGTATATGGTGAACGACTTTGCTCTTTGGAACTCTCGCTTCGACGGAGTTTTAAATGGGTTTTTCTTGTGGCAAAAGTAACACAACCTATTATTGGGGCAGACTTCTTGTCCCATTTCAATCTCATGGTGGACATTCGCAATCAACGTTTGGTAGACGGTACCACTACGTTGTCCTCAAAGGGTGCTCTGATCTCTTCTGTTTTTGGAGGCATTTCTACTATCGCCCCATGTTCTTCTTCAGACGCTTCTCCCTTTGTTACTATGTTACAGAAGGATTTTCCGGATCTTTTAAATCCTTGTTCTTCTTCTTTACCTGTCCAACATAATGTTCAGCACTATATCGAGACATCTGGTCCTCCAACTTTCGTTCGTGCTAGACGTCTCCCCCCAGACAAACTCAATGCGGCTCAAGCCGAGTTCGAGCATATGTTAGAACTAGGTATTGTCCGCCCCTCTAAGAGTGCTTGGGCTTCACCTCTTCACATGGTGCCAAAACCTTCTGGTGATTGGAGACCGTGTGGAGACTTTAGGGCTCTGAATGCCTCGACAACACCTGACCGCTACCCGGTTCCGCATATTCAGTCCTTTAACTCTCGTCTGGATGGCGCAACCATCTTTTCAAAATTGGATATGGTCAGGGCATATCATCAGATTCCTGTAGCTGCTGATGACATTAAAAAAAACCGCTGTTATTACTCCTTTTGGATTATTTGAGTATACTAGAATGCCCTTCGGTCTGAGATGTGCAGCTCAAACTTTTCAAAGGTTTATTGATACTATACTGCGTGGCTTACCTTTCGCCTGGGCTTATCTCGACGACCTTCTTGTAGCAAGTGCAACTCCTGAGGAGCATCAGGATCATTTGCGTGCTGTTTTTGCACGATTAAACGATGCTGGAATGCGACTTAATCTCGCGAAGTGTGTATTTGGTACATCATCTCTCACTTTCCTGGGCCATACTGTTTCTCCCGAAGGTGTTAAACCACTCTCCGATCGTGTTGATGCCATTCGTGCATTCCCTCTTCCTCAAACACAGAAGCAACTTCGTCAATACTTAGGAATGGTAAACTTTTACCACCGTTTCCTTCGTTCAGCTTCCGAACTTCTTCGTCCACTTACAGCCCTTATTACACAAAAGAAGAGGGGTTCAGCCATCATTCTTGATTGGACGGATGAGGCAAGAAAAGCTTTTGACGCTTCAAAGGAAGCTCTAGCTGCTGCAACACTTCTTGTCCATCCTCAGGACTCTGCACCAACGCGTATTCAAGTCGACGCTTCCAATTTTGCTGTCGGTGGTGTCTTGCAGCAGTATTTGAATAACGTTTGGTCTCCTTTAGCCTTTTTCTCTCGCAAGCTTCAACCTGCCGAAACTCGGTATAGTGCTTTCGGTAGGGAGTTGCTGGCAATGTACCTAGCTACTCGACACTTCAGGTACTTCATAGAAGGTCGAGATTTCCACATCTTAACCGATCACAAACCTCTTACGTTCGCGATGATTTCCCGTCATGAACGACATTCTCCCAGAGAAGCACGCCACCTTGAATACGTCTCCCAATTCACCACTGACGTTCGGCATATCTCTGGGGTAGATAACACCACTGCCGATGCCCTTTCGCGCATCCAGATCGACTCTATTTCTCCTATTCCAATCATAGATTTTGAAGCTATGGCACAGCTCCAAGAGGACGAAATCATCGACCCCACATTAACTTCTTCTTTACGACTAGAGTGGATAACACTCCCGGGTATCAAGAGGAAGTTGTTATGTGATACATCAACCTCTACTCCTCGTCCATACGTTCCTTCTTCATACAGGAAAGACATCTTCTTCAATCTCCATTCCCTTTCTCACCCCGGCATCGAGGCTTCGCGAAAGCTTGTTTCAGCACGCTTTGTGTGGCCCGGCGTCAATGCCGATGTGACGAAGTGGACACGCAATTGTCTTTCCTGTCAACGGTCTAAAGTCCAGAGGCACACTAAAAGCCCTCTTGGCTCCTTCTTACCACCAGGTGACAGGTTTGAAAAGGTTCACATAGATATTGTAGGACCTCTTCCTCCTTCTAATGGCAAACGCTACCTTCTTACTTGTATCGACCGGTTCACTCGATGGACCGAAGCCATTCCTCTTTCTGTTGCTTCTTCGGAGTCCATTGCGACAGCTTTTATGACGCATTGGGTTTCTCGTTTCGGCATACCTCTCTCTGTCACTACAGATCAAGGACGTGTCTTCGAATCTTATCTTTGGAGAGATTTGATGCGCCTCCTTGGTTCAGAAAAGATTCATACCACTTGTTTTAATCCAAAAGCAAACGGAATTGTAGAACGATTCCATCGTCAGCTTAAGGCTTCCTTGGCTGCTCATCCACAACCGGAACATTGGACAGACGCTCTTCCGTTGGTAATGCTAGGTATTCGCACTGCCATCAAAGAGGATCTGCAATGTTCTGCGGCAGAGCTTGTCTACGGTTCCACTCTTCGGCTTCCCGGAGAGTTCTTTTCTCAATCTTCTCCGTCTCCTACTGCTGACCCATTATCTTATCTAACCCGCTTAAGGCGCTGTGCTTCGTCGTGGAGACCGACTCCTACTCGTCACCACAAAGTGCATTCTTTCGTACCTAAGGACCTCTCTACATGCACACATGTCTTTGTAAGGCATGACTCGCACCGCACTGCTTTCCAACCGAAGTACGATGGACCTTTTCCTGTGTTACTTCGGAAGGAGAAGTTCTTTACCATTCAACGTCCCACACGCACAGAGGTCGTATCAATCGACCGTCTTAAGCCAGCGTTCTTCGAGTCCAATCCTCCTGATACTCCGGATTCGGAATTGTTCCCAAGAACAGTTTCAGTCCCTTTCAGCACGACTCCTACCTACAACATTCCTGTTTCACCTCCCCCTTCTCTTCCTACTATTTCACCGCCACCTCCCTTAGTACCATTATCTCCTGCTCCAGCTTCAGCTCAACCGTCTAGCACAACAGATGAGGTAACTTCAGCACCACAACCTCGTCCGAGTACTCGTGCTAGTACACGCGAATATAGCCACACCTGCACCGACTGTACCTACAGCTCGACCTTCCGGGCCCTCTCTTCGTTCTGCTTTCATACCTCCTTCTACTCAACGTAGTTCGAGGAGTGGCAGACAGATTCGTTGGCCGAGTCGTTACTTAGATTAAAGAATCTGCTGCCCCAACCTCTGGAGGGGGGTTCTGAAGTCGGTCTTAAAATCATTTTTAATAACCTAATACTGTATTAACATATATGTAATTTAGTAAATTTATATTGAAAACAATATAATGTTAGTGCAGTTTAAACATAATAAAAGTAGTTTTTGTTATCTGGCAACATCAATTTTTGCAAAAGCCGTGACTAATACTTTGTTCGCTCTTCCGATTTTTGAACTCAACGTATCAAGAGCGTCTCTAACTGCTGCAACATTATTTCTGTTATTAACTAAAAGTGATTCTTACATTTATCCTAAAGGTGCGTGAAGGTGTAATTACCATACAGTGATAATGTGTATTGCTAATTCTTTATTATGTCGTTTTTCTTACATATCATTGAGGACAATTTCCTCATAGATATGTAATTACAAACTAATGCCTCTTATTATACTTCTTTATAAGTCATTTCTTTTATTGTATGTACTGATTTTAGAATATCGGATATGCATAAGCCGGTATTCCTTATATTCTAAAACCCCCTATCGAAGAATTTTTTATTATTTTAGTAAACTTAAGAAATTTCCCATATTGTAAGGCCTATTAACCAAACGGCCGCATTCAAAGTTGGTCTTTATATTCAAGCCGCATAAGGGCTATTTTTGTTTAACACATTTCAAAATACCCTACTCTTTATTCTTATACCTAAAACTTATTTTTTATTATGTATTTATTTTTGTTATTGTTTTTAGTTTTAGGGATCGTATTTCATCTTATGGAGTCAGAATAGAACTTATTTTTACAAGAAGAATTTTATTACATCCTACATCACCCGCCAAAGGTTCTTCACCTAGGTTACTCAAATAAAAGTTTAACTACGATATGAATGGGGAGTGGCTTGAGTCTGTGGACCAAGAAAAAGATTTAGGTGTGATTATAAGCAGTAATTTGAAAGTAGCTAATCAATGTTTGGAAGCTAGAAATAAAGCTAATAAGATGCTGGGCATAATAAATCGCAATGTTGTTTACAAGAGCAAGGAAGTAATAAGTAAACTGATTAATAGCTATGTTAGCCAGTAATAGACTAATTGTGCACAAGTTTGGGCCCCTTATTTTAAAGAAAGACTTAGATATGCTAGAGAGAGTGCAACGTAGAGCAACAAGGATGATTCTGGTTTGAGGGTAAGAGCTAAGAGGAGAGGCTTAATGTTAATTAAGGAATGTTTTCTGTAGAAAGGGCCGATTTCTCAGAGGGGACATGATACAAGTCTAACAAAATATTTACTTTTATTGTTAATTAGAGACCTATAAATTTTTCATAGTAGAACATGGACAGTTGACCAGGGGGCAATAATAGAAAATTAAGAGAAAGCATGCCATCTTTGAATATAAGAACAGCAGCAATTCAGTAATAGGGTTTGTTAAATTTTGGAAATAGTCTGCCAGAGGAAGGGTTTGTTGAGTGTGACTGATTGCAACATTTAAGAAAAGGTTAGATTCTTTTATGGATGGGTTGGGTATCCATATAATATTATTGACGAAGCCAAATGGCGGGTTTTAGATATAGCCAGTTATTGAGTTAGAGTGGCATGTGATGAACCATACTTAGGTTATTAATGCATGTGGATGGTTTGGGTATTCATATTTATATATCATTAGTTTTTGATAAGCAAATTGTGGATTTGTAGTTCCAAAATTGAACAAGCCTAAGGTGCTTTGGTGGATTTGCATGAGCATGTTTTGGTTTGGTTGACTGGGGCAGTCTCGATTAGGCCCATGTGCTTTAACTGTCCTCTATAATTCCTAATGTCCTAATATGTCCTAATAACTAATGCTTCCGGCCTGATGTTACTTTAGGTCTACAAGACATAACTCAAAGAGCATAAAATCTTTGAAAAAACAACAAACTCAAGGTAAGACCAATAGATACACAATTGTTCACCTTATAAATGATGGGTATTTTACATTACGGTTGTGTAGGACATCTTTCAAAATGAAAAGAGTAATGAAGGTGGAGTCGTCGGCATAGGAGTAGATAAGTGATGAAGTAATTGGATAGAAGGTCAATAGTGAACTTGAAGAACAAAAGTTAGGGGTAGCACAGACCCTGAACAGTAAACACCGTTATTTATAGATTAAGGATAAACTGTGGCCAGTTACAATAGTTGCTATAGAACGACCGGAAAGAAATTAGAGAGAGAAAGGTCACAGGAAAAGGAAATGATACCGAAGGGAGGAAAGTTTAAAACACATCAAGCTTTGGTGCCACAGACTTTACGATGGTTTTTGATATGTCCCCGAGCAACCTCTTCGCTGATATTGTACTCTTCTGCTTGTTTCAAATGATTCTCCAAAATGACGAAAGTTTGGGGAACCAAGAATCAGAGAGAAGAGAAAAAACATCAATAGAACTTTTCCTACGAAAGCCATACTGGTTATCAGAGGTAAAACTAGAAAAATTGAGGTTTCCAAATCTTTTTATTAAGATAAAATTCGAAACTTTAGAAAGAAATGGGATTAAAACAATGAACGGATAGTTTGAATGGTGTCGTATTTTCAATGGGAAGGAGGGTCAAGTGGATAGACAGGGACGAAATAGTTTACCAAGGCAGGGTGCAAGCTCAGAAGCACAAATTTTAAGTTTAAGTACCACGGAAGGAATACCATTAGGACAGTACATCATTTAGTGTTAAGCATTCTAGAGGAGCGGGAATAACGTGTTAAAAGAAAATTAACAATGTAGGCATTAAATGAAGTGGAGCTAAAGAGTGGAGTAGAAAGAATATCGAACCAGAATGCCTAGATGGAATTAAAGGCTAAGAGTTTAACCTTAGTAGATGGTAAAACTGTAGTTGTAGCGTCTGAAAATGCTAGAGGAAGGAATAAGTAAGAAGCAAAGTTAGAGCACATTTTTTTTTTTGGCAAAAATTGCCAGAAGACGTAAGAGGAATCATATATACTTATGTATTTTCTGCGGAGCAAAAGTTTTAATGTCCCGAAGAAGAAATTAATGCATGAAATCTGGGAATGAAATATAAGTTGCATGAGCTTCTGAGTTTGAAGGACGACGATAATTCTTGAAGCAGAGTCCTGTAGCGCTAATACGCCACCAAAGCAGAGTTAAACCAAGTTTTTTTTTTTTAAAGTTTTAGTTATAGGGGAAATGATATGGAATGATATGCAGAGATAATCTTCTCAGTTATGTGCTCTGTCACTCCGAAGGACCTATCACACTGAATCAGTAGTCATTCCATGGGAATTCAAATAAAAGAAGTACGACAGCAAGTTCGACTAGTTTTGCTGCAACGAAGTACGAAAAACGTTACCTCGTGGTGGGGGCGTGGTCTTTCCCCTGCAGAAGTTTCTTGAACAAGATAAGAAAATGAAAACAGGAGGTTAGAAGGTAACAGAGGAACCCAAGAGAATGTAATAGAGTTACCAAATAAGGAGAAGGATTGAAAGTTAAGAAAATGTCTAAATGTTGTTTTCATTCTAAGAAATCATGAAAGGAGTAGGAAACTGTATTACTCTTGAGGCAATTTTCTGGATTAGAGAAATGATAGCAGGCCTCACCGGACTTGTTTCTTGAGAATTAGAGAAAAGCTATTGTGATGGTGAACGATGTGTGAAAATAGTTTGAATATTTTTGAGAACTTTGAAAAAAAAAATGTGCTCTAATTTTGAGTTTAGATAGTCGAGAAACTTCGGATAGTCCAGTTGAGCTAGGTGTCAGATATGTAAGAACAAATTAATTTAGAAGCAGATTGACCAGGATTGACTTGAGTCATAAGGTATAAAATAAGGAAGATTCCAAATCAGAAACACGAGAACAAATAAATATCATGAGAACAAGCCAACATCCAGAGCCATTCGCAATATAAATTGAGGATAGCGAGCAGTAAGAGGGTAGCGTATAGTTTGTGTTTATCTTCGAATTCACCAAAATTCACGAGCGATAAATTCTACGTAGGTTTTGTGTTTTTTGTCTTTCGACATTTTTTATACGCGTGCTAAAACGAATCTCACGTGAAAATTTCATTAATCTATGCCAACGTATAGTTTTCCTTAAAAAAGTCACTTTTATTACGATAAAAAAGAAAATTCGTGTATTTTTCCTTTTTTTCGTAGGAAAGTCGCAGTTTTGTTAAAAACGAAACGATTGTCACGCGCATCAATTTAGTAGTTTTCCTAACTTCATTAGCACAATAAGTAATATCCAAACTTTTTGACTGAAGGACATTAAATAAAACATCAGTAAAGGAAAATATTTCACTAAATGCTTCAAGTAGAAAAATAAATTTAAAATCACCTAATTTGTGCTTGAATCCAATTGCGGAATTGATAGTTATTCCATCCCATTTCTCTACATTATCAATTATTTCATCAAATAACTCAATCAATAAAGATCTATTTTCTTTGGCAATATGAACTAAGCGAGAACTGTAATTCCATCTAGTTGGTGCGGTTTTTGGAAACCTTCTTTTAACTATAGCATCAAGTGCACTTGTCCTTTTAGGCGATTTAGCGAAAAAACTTCCTAAACCACTTAAAACCGTGAAAAATAACTTACATTCCTTAATACTTCCACATGCTTGAGATAAAACTAAATTCAACACATGTGCACAACAATGTACAAAAACTGCAGATGGATACTTTTCCTTTACCTTACTTTGTAAACCATGAAGATGGCCTGACATGGTAGCAGCTCCATCATAGGTTTGAGAAATTAATTTACTTTCACCTTTAATATTTTCTATGCAGCGAAAAACATGTTGAGCTAAAGCATCTGCCGAACGGTCAAGACTTACGTCTGTAAAACCAAGGAATCTTTCTACTATTTCGTTTTCTTTTGTAAGGTATCGTAAAACAGTAGATAACTGTGAAATATTTGATACGTCTGATGTCTCGTCTAAGAGAATTGCAATGAATTTCGCATCAGAAATTTCAGAATGGATTTCCCTAAGAATTACATTTTGAATTGATTCAATTAAATCATTTTGAATTCTGTTCGAAACTCCAGAGAAAATTGTCGCTGTTGATAGGTGATTTGCTAATTTTTCATCATACCGGCTCATCAACTGCAGAAGTTCTACATAATTTCCACGATTATTTGATTCATTTGTTTCATTATGGCCCCTAAAAGATAATTCTTGACAGCCTAGGAATATGACCGCATCTATTAACCTGCGAAGAATTTCTCTATTTCTAGCAACCTTTTCATTGTGTTGTTGGACATCAAATCTTTTTTGTTCATCCAACATAACATCCACACGTACATTACCGAATGATTTAAGGAATAAATATGACTTTATATGTCGCTGTGATCTTTCGTGCTTTTGCATGCTGATGTATAAATTATTTAAATCAGTGTATCCTCCCTCATTCCAAACAGATTTTTCTGATGAAAAAATCAAACAAGGCCAACAAAAAAGCCTATTTAATTTTGAACTCCCAGTCAACCATTTCTTTTTCTCATAATGACATTCTTGAAAATGTCTTACAAAATTATTTCCTTTGGTTTTTAGGTCTGGTAATGATGGAGTTAATCTTCCGTTTTTAATAATTAAATTTTTTTCTTCATAACTTCTCATACTAAATCTTGTTTTTAAAAGATCTTCAATAACACATTCTGCGGCATCCATTACTCTTAGGTTTTTTACAGTGCACACTATAATTTCTTAAGAAAAAGGTTTCGTAAAAAAAAGGGTAACTAAGCACACCAAGCTCTGAAAAAAACTAGAGGCTTAGTAATGCCGTTAACTTTGAAATAAAAATGTCGCTCTAAGCAAAATCACATTTTCCCCTTTTTTCACTATTTTTTTATTATTTTTTTCCCTCAAAATAATTATCCAATATTCCAACTGATTTAATTGTAAAGTTATAAATGAATTTGAGTAAGACAAATATATAGTAGTCCCATAATTTATTAGATACGAGAATGATAACTTTGTACGTTTGGCAGGGTTTTATCTTTTCTCCATGCTTAGGTTTTTTCAGCTTAAAATATTAACATCAGCTTTATAATTATTATATATATATAATATTTATAATATATATTAATATATATAATATAAGTATATAATATATATATATATAATATATATATATATATATATTATGAAGGACGATGCTGAAACACGTTGAGTATACGAGTGGAAAATCTGGGTGTCATGCTATTGGAGTACAGCTTTTGTTCGTCCTTGTATTAATAATAGGAAATTCACCCGAGAAGGCGGTCGCTGTGGGAGATATTTTTAAATGCTACTCAATGAGAAAGTCATGCTAGCATTAGTTTAATATAAGTGTTGAATATTGAAGAATTTTGAAATGAATTTAAGATTTTAATACCATAA
>JABUQX010057558.1:35000-47627 GCA_015478945.1 Trachelipus rathkii
CCCACTGAAGCAAATATCCTCAACCGATGCTGTCCGAAGACCTGATTTAGTGTCTGGGGTGGTCCCCACTCTTCACTCATATCACCAACACGGTGAGCCACGATCCCGCTTACTCTGTTGCTCCTATTTAAATCTAAGACGAGTCATTCAAAGCCAATGGCAACCTAACATCTTTATGACTAGGACAATCTAAACAGGCTCGAATGTGGCTTTCGTTTCCATTTTTTTTTTCTTATATGTAAGAATTGGGAATATAATCTGTAAAGACGCATATTTAAGAAAGAAAGAATTCAAAATGTATAATTAAATATGTACATCGTATTATACACAGGAAAGGTCCTTCAAATTATACGTTTCGGAAGTCACAAACATTAAATTAAGAATACTACACATAAATTAGACTAGTATATATAAATTTGAATTTATGGGAATTATAAGGGGGAAAAAATTCAAAAATACAAAACTCCTAAACAAAAGTTAATTTGCAATAGCTTATTTACCCTGGTATGTAACTTACCAAACTAAAAGATTCTTTGGAAATTTCTTTCTTCAGTTCCTCTTCTGCCGTTTCATTGTCTGTTGGAGAAATCTGCGCTCTGAATTTTCTGAACAATTCATTTTTATTCGAATTCAATAATGCCTTTTTATTTTTAAGCTTCTGTCTTACATGGTCTAAAGAAAATGGAACATTTTTGCTTTTAACCTTCTGCAACGGCTTCATACCGGCCTTTGAGTTATCATCATAAATTATTTTGGGTTTTAATATTTCTGCACAAACTTCAAAATTTGAATTCTCAGATGATGATAATTTGTTAGTATTATCTTCAATTAATATAATTTCATAGTTATCGCAGTTTTCTTCTGTATGACAATCATTAGTGGTATTTTTAGAATAATTATTTTTTTTTGCTTTTAAAGTATTAAGAAAATTATCCGTTTTATTATGAATATCCCTAGCTTTGAATTTTGATAATGATGTTTGTTTTGGTGAATTAGGCTCATGATTTTCTTTCTCAGCAAAAGAAGTTAAATTATGGTTGTGTAAAACCAAGTTTTCGTTTGTATTATCACTACTAGGAAACTCTTGAGGAATTTCATTTTGAGATTCAATTTCATCCATTT
Source organism: Trachelipus rathkii (assembly GCA_015478945.1). NCBI lineage: Eukaryota > Metazoa > Arthropoda > Malacostraca > Isopoda > Trachelipodidae > Trachelipus > Trachelipus rathkii. Next base: position 36,123 of record JABUQX010057558.1, read on the forward strand.
TCTATTGGCACAAAATCTTCAGAAATAGAGATATCTAAAGTTTCTTCATAGATTTGTTTTTCAGACAATAATAAATCACCTGAAATTGCTTCTTTGTCAATTGAATTTTCATTTATTTCTACACAATATATCTTGCAATTTCATTCTGAAAGCGTAAAAAAATAACATGTACATATTTAATTTACTTATGCTTTGAAAAATAAATAAAGTTAATGTATTAAACCTATAATGTTTGTTAAAGAATATAATATTATATAATATTATATATAGTATATAATATATATAATAAAAATATATATATATATATAATATATATATACTATATATATATATATATAAGATATATATATCGTATATATATATAACTACCTTTAACGATGCTTTTCACCCTATGCACGGGGGGGTCTATAAGAAATCGAACTTAAAGGCCGGCTATCCCAAATCAGCCCCTCACCACGTGTTTCAGTCGTTTAATTCTTGCCCACCAGGTAATAAAACCCAACTGCTGCGCGGAGGATTGAAACCAGCGTCAATCTCGTAAGATGGCGCGACTCAACCTCGTTGCGCCCACGAGGCGTTTCTATATAATATATATATATATAATATATATAATATATAATATATATAATATATTAAATATATATTATATATTATTGTATATATAGTTATATAAATTAATATATAATATATAATATATTATATTATATATATATATATATAATATATATATATATATATATATATTATATATATATATAATGTGGAGTATGTGATGGGGGGGGGTTGAATTATCGATCATTCATGTGTTTGTTATGTAAAATTAAGTTAGTGGGGCTTGGATGGAGAGGGAAGAGATAAGAAGGAAATGGGTAAAACTAAGAGTGAGAATTTAAGTGATCAAGCATAAAGAAAAGTTTTTAAGAGCGCTGCATGTAAATCAGTGAATGTGAACGTTTGAAAAGTGAAATCTGAAGCAAAGTGAAGGAAGCGTTGTTAGTATGGTAAAAAGAAGTATGTGATGGTGCTAAAGTAGGGAGAGAGAGAATGTTAACAGTGAGGGTGGTGGAATGAAGGTGGATGCCGGTTAAAAGTAAAAAGGAGCTGTGGTTGAATGTACTAAAGACAATGATGAAGGTTTCAAAAGAAAAGATGTTTGAAAAATTATATAAGGAGAAAAAGGGAATACTAAAAATGCATACGTAGTAGAAAAAAAAGAGGTAATGAGCAGTTGGAAGGAGCATGAATGGGGACTTAAGGAATAGATAGCTCTTCTGGAAGGAAGCGTGAAAAGGTAATGAATGAGAATAAGGGGAATTCGCATCAAAGAATAATGAATAGGGGATGGTGCTTTCGTAACCTGAAATAAATGTGAGGAGAGTGTTGGAGGAAACACTTCGCAAATCTGCATAACATTGGGCGGTAAAGTAATGATGGTGATAGTGTAATGTTTGTGGGTTTGATGGTGCCAAGAAGGAATAGGTATTTTGGGGATGAAGTCATTATAAAAGAGGAGGCAATGGGTAGAGAAAGAAGAATGGAAATCGCTTTCATAGATGAAAGTAGGCGAGAGGGTGATTGATTGGATTTGGAAATTGTGTAACATAAGCGCTTACTGGAGGGTAATATGTTTCCGAGGATTGCGCAGAGAGCAAGTAATAGTATCCTTATAGTAAGGGTAACTGTAAGAAATTAATAGATGAATAGTTATGAGCGTTGTAGGAAAGGGTAATATGCTGGTATTTTGGTCGAAAGAGTGCGTCGAGTGACTGAAGGACTGATTGGTGAAGAACAAGATGCGCTTAGAAGTGCTAGAGGATTCCTAACCCCCTCACTGATTTAACATCCAACACATACTTCAACATCTTCACCAAAACAAAATCAACTATACTTTTCACTTCGATACCATCTCTACCTACAACCTTTTCTAGTATAACTTTTGAATATGTTGTGTATTTAAGAAATATTACTTACAAACATACCTCTCTCCTCACAGAAATCAATCACCTTCCTACCATTCTCATTTTCTCCTGACACCCCAAAGCCACCCGTTATACCATCCCTTTTTTGATCCCCTATCCAACCATTTAGTCACCTGACACAATCATTCTGAAGCTCTTACTCACCCCATCCAAAACATTATTCAGATTATCCCATAAAATCGCACTCTCTTCAACATTAGAGGTGAAGTAATCCAACAAGTTGTTGGGGAAAAATTTGGTGGGTTGTATGGTAGTTAATGTGGATTGGTCAGTTGTCAGCGATAGATTTTAAAGACAACTGTTTGTTCAGATTTTGAGAGTGGCGGCGAGGTTAGTATTTCAGTGATTAGTCTTTGGGATAGTGCTTCACCTTCTGAGTATGCAAGGGTGAGTTCGATAGAGAAGGGAGAGGTGGTAGGAGACTGATTTAGGAACAATGACTTTGACCACTTTCGCGGGTTCGATGAATCCATCGGGGAAGTAGGAGATAACAGCACCCGATGGTGGAGTTATGTGAGGGGGGGTGAGTGTTTCGGGTTCGCTTCTTTGGAGACAAATAACAGTAGTTATTGCAGCATCACAAACAGCTATCTGGTTGGAAGGCTGGTATGTAGGTTGCTGAAGGGCGAGTTCCTCTAGGATAAGTGATATAAGGCCTCCTGTAATTGACAGTGAAACATGTGAAGGAGTTGAGTAGGCATAATTTCAGTGTAGAAATGAGATTGCTTCGCAGGGTATCTTTCCTGTAGTCGGTCTTTAGCATATATCCTGCATAAATTTTGAAGGGTGCATAATTCGAGGATTTCCTGTTCAAACAGGTAGAAGGGCATTTTAAACCGCCCTGGCGGTCCCCGACAACTGATGCAGTGGGTGTTTGTGAAGGGGAGGTGAAAGTCTCGGCAACATGTAGTACTTACGTCTTACGGTCCCCTACAGTACTTTCGAAGATAAATAAACCTTTGACACTTTAAGGACCATCCGAGTGATGAAAGCCCGTACATTGCAGCTGGAGAAGCCGATCTCCTCCTTCGAAGATAGTAACTGTGTGCTAAAGGTCAGTAGTAGGAGGGGGTTTGGAGTGTAGGGCGAGTCTCGACAAGGAGGAAGCCTGCAAAGGTTCGTACCGGAAAACCTTTGCTGGAGGTGTAAGAGTATGACTTCCCAGTCATACTCTTACACCTCCAGCATAAATGGTGCCCTTGGATGTACTTCAAACATGCACTTCATTTAAGATAGCAATGAGTGGTACACCTCCTAGTGATGTAAGAGATGATAAGATGGTGGTTTGGGTAGCAGCATGAACGAGGAGGGAGTCATGCTACATTTTTGGAACGGAAGAGTCCTCAACTCCTAGGCTTTCTCAATATTATCACTAAGAGTGATGGTACTATGGCCGGGGAGGAGTTTTGATGTAGATCTTAATAGGAAGCACACATCGGGGACGATGTGTGTGCTGGTAGTACTGAGGGAGGAGCAGCATATGGAATTAACATATTACCACGACGATGACGGAGAGCGCCTTTTCGAGGTTGCACCAACCGTTCGGGCACCTGGAAAGTCCAGGGTGTGCCAAGTGAGGGATGGCCAGGGTTGGGTTTGGCAGAGGCCTTCCTTGTGAAAGGTAGGGAATCGAGGCATCAATATTCAAAAAGTAATCCAAATATAGAATGTTTAAGTATCAACTTGTTGTTACAACTACAAACAAGGAAATCATGGCAATTATTTCCGAACATCTTAAAGTATTCGAAATATTCAATTAAAGGGTCCCTCCCATGGGTGTCGAGCCCATGAGGTCTGTACCTTGGGGGACCACGCTAGACAACGGTGTTCCTCCTATTGTAGATGGGCCAGAGGGGTCAGAGGAAAAAAGTCCAAACCTAATGCGAAGTCCTGTGCTCCGAATCACAAACTTGAATGGTGTGGGTGACACCCACAGCAGCACAAGCGACGACCGGGTACAACATTCCATAAGAAATGGAGCAACGGAGTTCACTTACCTCTCTCAGATAAGGCAAAAGTATAAATACATAAAAGCGTATGTAAATTAAGTGAAAAAAAACTATCAATAAAAGAAAAATATACAAATGACAATTATAAAAATAAATAAATATGAAAATTTCAATAAATAAAAACAACAACATATCAATAATAAATTAATAATAATAATAATATAATAATAATAATAATAAAATAAAATAAATAATAATAATAATAATAAAATAATAAAAGTAATAGTATAACAGGTCTATGATATAACAATAAAGCAAGAGTCGGATCGGGAGAAAAAGAAACTAAACAAAAGGAAAAAAAACAAAACAAACAAAAGAATGAACAAAACATTTTGCAGATACAATTCAAAAATGGTTTTGCTTATGGAGGAATACTGTAGTATATAATTTCCTGTAAATAATATTACTATTCTTTAATAACATTTTAGCAATTTAGCTGATAATTAGGCGACTAACATACAAATCATCAATCATCATGAATATCAGTAGCGTTGCTTCGCACTTGTCGGATTTGGATGAATTAATACAAAGTAGTAGAAGAAAATGACCTAAGTCGAAAGGAAGCCCCACCATTCAATACAAAATCATAATACATAATTATATTAACAAATAAATATTTTACCCCCAAACATACTAACAGATCAAGAAACTAAAACACATACGTTTTTTGTTGGCCTGGAAATTTGCAAGAGAAGACATTGGTCGCTTTAAACCTCCAGAAGGTGATAAAGTTTTTACAGAAAATGGGCTATCCAAAGTTGTAGATGAAGAAGTAGGTGTTCTTGAAAACCTCTGCATTAACGATGAAAGTTTGTTCGGGTTATTTGGCGAAGGTGGCGTACATGGAATAGATAATTCCGCCATTTTCAATTTCGGAGAATTGGAGTTTGTTATCCCAAAATTTCGTATATCCAATGTCGATGGGATCTTTTCATACAAATTTATCAAAGTACTCTGAAATAAATAGAAAAGTTCTAAAGGATTTTGAAACTTTTAATCCCAAAAATATACCAAACAAAGATAATTCTTAAATTTTTTGAAATATCAAACTAACTAAAATGGTCTCATAAAATCAAGCTACCTTTCACTATATATTTTTAAGATTTTTAAATTGTTACCTTTCACTACATATATTTTAAATACATACTATAAACCATATACATCATAACTTAGTAAATGACTATGGATCAAACCTTTATAGTTGCAAGCAAATGTTTTTCCCTGCCTATTTATATATGTGCTCTTAATTCAGGGAACATTTTATATCAACGATTCTTCTCCATTTTCAATATTAAGAAACCCACCATGGAAACTGATGTCTCTTATAACATGTATACGTCTTCACAACACGCCATCATAACCTGTAATTATTTTATATAATATATAATAGCCACATACGCAAATATATATATATATATATATATATATATATATATATATATATATATATATATATATATATATATATAAATATATAATATATAATATTATATATAATATAAGAACGACCGTGCGCAGGAAGTTGAGTCGCCGCCTCTCATACGAGAGACGCTGGTTCATTCTCCGCGTAGCAGTTGAGTTTTATCTACCTATGCTGAAGAAATAAAAAAATCAACGCGAACACGTTGGTGGCGCTGTTTTGGATTAGCCGGCCTTAAAAGTTCGATTTCCTGTGGTCCCCCAGTGTTACCTCCTGCATAAGGGATAAAGCGTTAAAGGTAGTTATTATATAAATATATATTATATATATATTAATATATCATATATATATATATATATATATATATAATATATATATATATATATTATATATATTATATATATATATATATATACAACAGAACTCTTTGCCTTGATATATATAGCAGATAGTGATGATGAGAGTCATCATCATTATCTGCTATATGAGTTTTTTCTTTTTCAGTTACATAAGTCTTAGACATAATTGTTTATGAGATTAATAATATTTAATTAGCATCCAAAAAGTATTAGGTTATTGATGAGAGCTTTACAAAAATATAAATGGTGTGAGCAGAAACAGATCAAAGGAAGAAATACAGCATTGACGTGATATTGAAGTGATATTGTTGTGAGCAATTATACTTTTATTATTATATTATCTATTGTAAGTTATCAAATTATTATTATTATGACATGACTTTAATATATATTTGACAAGATTAGACAATACGCATATTACTAGACAGTATTAACATACAACTAATCCTTTTATCATATAATTGTATATTATCATATAATTCATATTAAATTATCGAGAATTGCATATAGAACCAACCTCAGAATCAGATTATTAAATCAGGTAAATACCATCATGATAAGTTTATATTATATTAGTGCCTTAGATTATATTAGACTATTAATGTAAAGTTAGGTTATTATTACTTTAGTTTTTTATAAAATTACATGTCTTTTCTTGTGTAATCAAAAACAATTAAGAAGTTTACCCATGTAGTATAAGCAAGAAAGGTAGATGTGTTTTGTGACAATCTTTCAGTCACACAGTCGCTATATCAGGTTGGGTTTCAAGTACATTTTTTCAAGTAAAAGTACAAGTACTCTAGATTTTGTTAAAGTACAATACAAGTACAAGTACAACTCCACGTAATCTAGAATTGTCGATAGTATCTTTAATGAAAAAATTGCATAATATAATATATATATATATATAAAATATAGAATATATATATATATATATATATATATATATAATATATATATATATATATATATATATAATAATATATTTTATATATATATAAGATTATATCTAAATTAGTATCATCATCATCAATCACTACCCCCACCCACTTAATCTCCCCGAAGACCTGAGGAAGGTGCGTAACATATACCAAAACATCAAAAATAGTGAAGAAAAAGAAACGAAAAACGAAAGCCCAGCCTTACCTGCCCCTTTAACCAATTAGTGAGAACTCGTCCCGCAGTCAGAAAAATTCCACCTAGAGCTTCCAGACAGCGACTTGACCCCAACTAGACCTATCATACATGTGGGTCATTCCTTGGCCAGGTGCTACAACAATAGCCTCCTCAAAAAAACCCACCATTTCACTCCTGTTATCAACCTTTCTTCTCTCGTCTCTGCCAAAACTCACATTTATCTTCTCCAGCATTCCTTTTGTGACTCATTCCACTTTTTCTCCTGTCTCCCAGCGGTCGATTTCCAATACACTTACCACTATAACATCCGTTTAACCAACCGTCTCATCCATCCTTGTCACATGACCAAACCATCTCAACGTACTTTCATTATTCTCTCATTTACCGCAATCTTCAACACCAAACAACTCTCTAATTACGTTCATTTCCTCTATTTCTCATTCTTTTCACACCTAACCGCCACTAAGATTGTCCATCTGAACATATGTACTTTAGATCTATACCTCTTATGCCAGACCATAGTCCCACTACTATACATAACCCCGGTAACAACATACCACATGTAAGACCCTAGCGCACATTAACACTTAGTTCCTTTACGTCCACCAACGATTTAACTGCAGCAGCCACCTTAGTGCCATTCCCAATTTCCTACTACACCTCTGCGTCACCCTCCCTTTCAGATTTCAACAATACCTAAATATTTAAATTCAAGACAGCTTTTCCAGCTGCTTCACCACATCTAACATAAACTTCACCTGCGTCTGTCCTCACCAAACAACCATAAAAACCCGTAGCTTATCTACGTTGACTTTCAAACCCTTTCTATTCACAACACCAACCTACACTTAAAGACCATACTCTCCTACAGTCCTCTCAAACTCTCTTCAGATCCGCCACACAAAACCAAATCTATCCTCATCATAATCCTCCGCCCACGTCTCTCTCCCATCTCCATCACTATCTAACTATCCTGTCACCCTAACCTCTAATTCTTTGATAACCTCATCCATATACAGATTGGGATGCCAAGGAGACATACCACATCCTGTCTCACTCCGCTATTAATTATTAAAATAATCATACTTTCACTCTATTCTGTCTTACAGCACGCTTCACTATCGAAATTATCATACTTTTGACTTCTATCAGAAGCTACAACCAACACCATATCACTAACACCTGCTGTAGACCTATTAATCCTATTATACGCTGTTGCAAATCCATAAATCCTAAAATACAATTGTTCTTCTCCTCCATCATTATCCCAATCATTTGTTTCAATGTAACAGATCGATCCACACATCCTCTAAACCATTTCTAAACGGACACCTTATTCTTTCTCCAATTAGTTCTGTCACCTCATGGTCGAGGCCAAAATATCAACATATATCTTCCCTACAACATCATCAATAAACTAAATTCCCTATAATACTACAGTTAACTTTTTTTCCCTTTACCCTTATATAAAGGTATAATAGTGCTCTCCTTCCAATCCCTCGGAACTATACCCTCCATAAACGTTTGTTATACGAACTCCAATCTAATGGAGATCACCATCTTTGCCTATATATAGTATTATATATATATATATTATATTATATTATATATATAATATATATAATTATATATATATATAATAGATAATAATATAAATAATATATATACATATATATATATATATATAGGCCTATAAATAGGTTTTTGTGGAGGGTGAATCTGAAGGAGAATTGAGGGATTGGTAGAAAGTTTGGGGGGTGTGTAAAAGGATGGGTTTTGAAAGTAAAGTACTAAGAGTAAAGGTTAGTGGTTATGAAGTGAATTACAGTCCTCGTGTGAAGTTAGCTAGATGTGGCAGCTGGAAACCAAGTGACTGGAGTTTATATTAGGACAATTAGGTTGTGTTGGGATCCGAAAGAAGGGAACAGGAATGAATGCCGAGTGTGTAGGTAAGTGTGAATTGGCAGGAAGGAGGGCTGGTGCAAATTAATACTATTTGTAATGTAAAGAGTACTACGTCCTCTGAGTGCGCTTGTGGTCTTGCGGTGTGGTAAAGTCTGTTACCTGTGTTAAGTATAGGTAGTAAAGACACGTCTCGAATAAGAGGTAATATAGCTAAAGTCACATATGTGTTGTCCAGTAGGACAATCCTTAGGGGCGGTTAGGTGTGAGGAAGAATTGATAAAATGAGGAAGAAACGTATTACAGAGTGGTATGGTATGAAAAAAGGGATAACTGAGAGAATAAATGGAAGTACGTTTTAGATGGTTTGGTCATGTAGAAAGGATGGATGATGTCGGTTGGTTAAGCCGATGTATAGTGTAGTGTGTTTGGATCGACTGGCTGAAAGACCGAAGCAAAAAGTGGATGATCAGCAAAAAGAATTCTGGAAGGAGTGAAACTGTTGAGTGGCAGGGGGCGAGAAAAAAGTCCATAAATAGAGTAGCATGGCAGGCGTTTTGTGAGGGTGTAGTGGTTATGCGTCACCTGTGCCCCACAGGATGAACCCCATACTTTCGAAGCCATAGTGAAGGGTTCCGTCGCGGTCCGGTGCAATGCTCTAGGTGAATTTTCCGGGTGCGGCGAGTTCCCTACTTAATAGGAAAAGGAAGGTAAAGCTGGGCTTTCATTCGAACTTGTGTGTCATTAGTCTTCCTGCTAACTTTCTGTTTCTGGTACATGTTACGCACCTTATCCCCAGTCTTGGGGAGAAAAAAGGTGGTTATGAGATATGATATATATATATATATTATATATTATAATATATATATATATATTATATATACATATACTATATATATATACTATATAGTATATATATTATTATATATATATATATATATACTATATATATATATATATTAGAATATATATATAATGACCATATGAGATTTATAAAATGAAATTTAATTAAGAAATACATTTAATAAAAAACAATGAAGATATAATACGTAGGAAAAATAATAAAGAAATAAAAATTATTGCAAGAAAAAAATACCAAAAGCACTTGCAAGTACCAAGCACAGTACCAAGTACAAAAGGCTCAAAGTACAAGTACAAGTACTGTGGTTTTAGAAACTGCAAGCACAAGGTACTCAAAAAATGTACTTAGTACAAGTACTTGTACTTGTACTTGAACCCAACCCTGATATAGAGGATTGATGTTTCTTTGATAATGCCGAGAGAGATGTGGAGTTGGATATATATATATATATATTATATATATATATAAGTAATATATATATATTATATATATATATCATATATATATTAATATATACTATATTTTCTGTCTTTCTTCACCCTCCCTTCTTTGTGCCCCAAGATTGGGGTAAGTCTGGTACACAGCAGCGAAAAGAATAATTCCAGTAGGAGAAACATGAGCAAAACGTCGAAAGAAACCCAGCCTACCGCTCCCCTCTGTAACCATTAGTCTCAGGTGAGCTCGTTCACAGACAGAAAAGTCCACCCTAGACGCATCGAAGGGACCGCGCGACGGAACCTGCTCACATTGTAAAATCGTTGGGTCAGAGTGTGAAGGCCGGTCAATGGCCCGCTGGGCGCCCATGTACCACAATTCCATGCCCCATACAAAACCCCGCCCACTCTCTCCTATCATTGCACCTTTTTCCTCGCCTCTGCCAAACTCAACATTTCTCTCCTTCACGAGCATTCGTCAACCGACTCAATCCACTTTCTCTTCGGTCTCCCAAGCCGGTCGGTTCCCAACACCACCACCGCTATAACATCCGCTTAACCAACCGCTTATCATTCATCCCTTCCACATGACCAAACCACTCAACATACTTTCATTTATTCTCTCATTTACCCCTTTCTTCACATCCAAACGCAACTCTCTAATACGTTCAATTCCTCATTTTAATTCTTCTCACACCTAGCATCCCTCTAAGATATGTCCGGATCTGATAATCATTGAAGCTTTAGATCTATAATTCGTATTCCCAGACCATAGTCCCCACCTTATACAATAACACAGGGTTAAACATGCCCTCAGTAGAGACCTAAGCGCACCCAGACTTAGTCCCTTACACTTCACCAACGATGTTAATTGCACCGCCCACCCTTCCCTGCCATTCAAACTTTCCCTACTACGATCTCATGATCCGTTCCTACTCATATCCAACATCATACCCAACCCTCTAATTTTAACTTTACAAGACACTTTGGTGCGCTCGTGTTAGCAAAGGACGGTCTCGCTATAGATAGCTGCTCCATCAGTCTAACATATTACTTCACAGCTGAGAGACTGCCTCACTCCAACTAACATTACTTGCTATCTTACCCGTTACTTTCAGACCACCTCCTTTTACAAGACCCTGCCAAATCCTCACCAAATCCTCATCAAACTCTCTCTCTTCAGACCGCCCATACGAGACAATCTGCCGAAAATCATCGCGCGATAACAGGGGATAGAGTGAGGTCTGTGGAGGCACCTCCACCTGCCTGCTCCATTCTCCATCATTCTAGAAACAATTTGGCACTAATGCGAATTTGTCCTCATACTCTCGGGGACTTGGATGAGATAGGGTTCTTTTTTGGTCGTATAAACCCTCCATATACAGCATTGAATAACAAGAGAA
>JABUQX010057559.1:0-12859 GCA_015478945.1 Trachelipus rathkii
TTAACATAAATCAATTAGTTACATTATTAGCCTAATATATGGCTAGAAAAATTAACAATGTCCATCAACTTTTCATATATATATATATATATATATATATATATATATATATATATATATATATATATATGAGTATATATATATATATATATATATATATATATATATATATATATATATATATGGCTATACTTAAGTTACTCCAGGAACGAAAATCAATAAAAATGTATCGAAGTTTAATAAATTTTAGGGCAAAATCTTCAACAATCTTTTTAACTAACAGTGTTCTCACTAGGACATGACATTTCCAGCAAGCAGGTGTCCGAAATGATCTTGCTTTCATTACCCATGAACTAGACTCTATTCATGTGGAACTTGCGAATCACGTGGAAGAAGGTTAAGCAGCTAACAGGTCTTTAGGCCTTCCTGAGGGCAAATATAGGTGTAGATATAGTAGGAAAAAATTTTTTTAACATATGTATATATATATATATATATATATATATATATATATATATATATATATATATATATATATATATATATATATATATATATAAATAATAATAATAATAATAATAATAATAATAATAATAATAATAATAATAATAATAATAATAATAATAATAATAATAATAATAATAATAACACGTCTCGAAAACCTAGTCTCCTATCTTCAATATTCTATGGCTGAAGATCTTTCTTCCTTCTAGTACTATTATCTTGTGTTTGCTTATTGCTCTCTTCATAATAAAACAGTTTTCCCGGCTCTCTTTAACATTCATTACCACGAGACTTAATTATTCTTATACAAATGCTGAGGTCCTGCTTAGGAGACTTCAACGTATACCATACTCTGTGGTTGGGTTCCTCATACTGATACAGGTGAGAAGGAAGCCAAAACATTCGGTATTCTCAACGATCTGGAACAGTTCATTACCAACATACACACATATCAGACAAACCTAACTAATTCTTGCACTGTAGGTGGATTTCATAAACTCATACGGGGGAACCCCCTAAAAATGTGATACTTGGCTAAAACGAGATTTGTAGTTTTAGCTCAATCGGACAGTGCCAACCTGTGCTTCATTGACGTTACAATCTTGAAATTTGTGATTTTTTGAAAAATTCATGGTTTTTTCTTTATAAATTGAAAATGATTTATTCTAGAAACTTGATTCAGGTTTCATTTTGTTCACTGTTTTATTACCTTCAAATTGTATCATAAACACTTTTTAGCTACAACCTATAGTTTCTAAGATATTTGCATTTTTTCAATCAGAGGTGGGAGTTTATAGAAAAAGTTGCTTTCTCTGGACAATGCAGAGAAAATTATTTTTGTTATTTTTTTCCTTTCTTTATTATAATATTAATGTCATGGTTCATTTTTGTTACCAAGTTTACTATTTATTAATATTTTTTTTTCAGAATGCAAATAACTCTGAAATAGGACTCTCCCTATCAATTGACTTTTTGAAGTTTGGTTTCCATTCAGTAGAGTTATTAAACCTATTTATTTAATACTTACTTTTTGCTTTGTGAGTTATTAGAGTTAATTTTTTTGGTGATGGATTCCTCTTCATATAATACAAAATCTAAAGAGAAAATGAATTTAAGGCAGAAAGACAAAATTTATTTAATTGGCTACATGACTCATCAAATTCTTGGTAGTAAGTTACCATCAAATAGTCAAGTTTTACGTAGTTTATTTTACAATATACGCCAAGTAAAGTTAAATACAAAAGAAGCTGCAAGACTAACAATACGGGAAGTTTTAATTTTTGGGGAGAAAGCAAGGATACAAACAAAACACTTAAAAGATTGTATTGCGAAACTTGAGAAACTTTATGATGAGTGGAGAAAACTACAAAAAATTTACTTAGGAACTGCTAAACGCAGCTCAAATTCAGAAGGAAGAAGCGTTTAAGGCCACCCTTGATGACCTGTTTGACATTGCCCATCAGGATGCACTTCAAAAAGCCAAAGAAGAAGACAAGGCGTTTTTGCTTCAACAAAGAGAAAAAGGACGCCCAGGTTGCATGGGAGGCGTTGATGTTAAATTCTCAAAAGTAGAAGAGCGACGAGAAAAAAGACATGCATCTGAGATGGCAAGAGTAACAAAATCTAGAAAAAATGTGGGTTAGTTATTTTATTTTTTAATTTATTTATTTAATGCTCTTACATATATTTTTATTTATTTTATTAATATTTTCACTCTTTTTTTTACTTTATTTTTACTGTTGCATTAGTAATATTAGCATCTTCAGTACAAAAACATATATTTACATTATGAAATATAATCTTTTTCTGAATGGTTTACTACTTCCTGCTATTTACTATTTATTTATGAAGCATGAGAGTAAACGTTATAAATATTTTACGCCTAGAAATAACAATGAGAAATAATATATGTCTTCATGAATACCCCTTCATTAACCTCTTTACTGTGATACATAGCTAAATGATTGGTGTATGTTTTATTTTTAGAATTAGAAGAGGTTGAATCCTTGGACTCCAGCACATCAGATGTAGAAGACTTTGAGGATAATATTCAATGCACAGAGGTAGTAGACATAAGGACACAGGAAGAGGAGCCAGTTAGAAAGAAAAGAAAATACAGCCGAGGAACTAAAGAAATTATTAATGAAAAATTATCATTATTATTAGATAGGTGTGCTATATCAGATAGAGATGCAGTTCGAATAATATCAGCTACAGCAGAATCTTTAGGACATGACCCACAGCAATTTATCGTAAGTAGAAGTGTAATTCGAATACGCAGGAAGAAATTTCGAAAAGAAAGAACTAAACTTATTCAAAATAGATTTATTAATTCAAATTTAGAAGGAGCTGTTGTCCACTGGGATGGAAAATTACTACCAGATATTGTAGGTAAAGAAAATGTTGAAAGAGTAGCAATTTTGATCAGCTGTGGAGATGAAGAACAGTTAATAGGAGTTCCACAACTAGACAATAGTGCAGGAAGTACTGTGGCAAAAGCTGTATTTGCAGCAGTTGAACAGTGGGGAGCACTTGACAAAATTCAAGCAATATGTTTTGATACTACTGTTGCAAATACTGGCCGCATTAAGGGTGCTTGTGTTTTATTCGAACAGTTAATGGGGAAAAACCTGTTGTATCTACCATGTCGCCACCACATTTTGGAAATAGTGTTGAGATCAGTTTTTGAATGTAAAATGGGAGGAACAACTGGTCCTCAACCAGATATTTTTAAAAAATTTCAAAGTGAATGGTCTAACATAAACCAATCAAAATACAAATCTGGAATTGAAGATAAAAATATAAGAAATAAAATAACTAATGCTGATCAAATTTCTAAATACCTTTTAGAGCAATTAAAAATTCAACATCCTAGGGATGATTATAAAGAATTGATTAAACTTTGCTTGATATTTTTGGGACGTCTTCCATCAAAGGACATTTGTTTTTCAATTCCGGGAGCTTTCCACCACGCTAGGTGGATGGCAAAAGGAATTTATTCTCTTAAAATATATCTGTTTAAAGATCAATTTAAACTTACAAATTTAGAAAGAAAAGGCCTTGAAGACATTTGCTTATTTATTATAAATATCTATGTGAAAGCTTGGTTTGACGCCCCCAAACCATCTTTAGCTCCCAACCAAGACCTACAATTATTGAAATCGTTAGTGAAGTATAAGGAAATCGATAAGGAGATAGCAGATACAGCACTTTTAAAAATGATAAACCATTTATGGTACCTTAATTCTGAACAGGTTGTTTTTTCTTTGTTTGACGACTCCTTGAATAATAGTGTAAAAAGAAGAATGGCAATAAAATTATTGTCTCAAGAAGAGGACGATGATTTTGAGGACTACAGTAATGTGAAACCATCAATTCCCTTACAAGAAGTGAATGACTTATTAGACAAAGATATAGACCATTTTATTGTACCCCAAAGTATGAATTTTTTTAAGAGATTTAAAATTGATACGGAATTTTTGCATACTAATCCAGATGGGTGGTGTGATAATGAAGATTATTTAAGAGCGAAAAATATAGTGAATGGCTTTAGAGTTGTCAACGATACAGCTGAAAGAGGTGTAAAATTAATAAAAGATTTTAATTCATGTTTAACAAAAGATGAAGAACAGCGGCAATACCTACTGCAAGTAGTAGCTGAATGTCGAGCAAAATATCCTGGCTCTTCGAAAGCCACCTTAGCAAAACCTTTAACACCTTAATTTTAATTTTAATTGTAAATAAAATATAATAGTTTTTGTTTTAGTAATAATTGAAAAAGTAAAATGATCTGAATGATATATTTTTTGTTCTTCTATTATTTCTTTTCCTTACCACACTATTATAATACAATAAATATAAAACTTGGTTAATATTTTGGCATTTGTAGAGCAATCAGATTGCTTAAATAATATAATTTACTTTCTTCAACATTAAATTATAAAGATTACAATTGTTTTTATTTGAAAAGTTTATTATTTTTTATTTTATTTATTTCTTCTTTGCCTTGTCCAGAGAAAGCTAATTTTTCTATAAACTCCCACCTCTGATTGAAAAAATGCAAATATCTTAGAAACTATAGGTTGTAGCTACAACGTGGTTATGATACAATTTGAAGGTAATAAACCAGTGAACAAAATGAGACCTGAATCAAGTTTCTAGGATAAACCATTTTCAATTTATAAAGAAAAAACCATGAATTTTTCCAAAAAATCACAATTTTTCAAGATTTTAACGTCAATGAGGCACGGGTTAGCATTGTCCGATTGAGCTAAAACTTCACAAATCTCATTTTTTAGCCAAGTGTCACATTTTAGGGGGTTCCCCCATAAAAAATTCAAACTTTGATTTCTTGTAACCAGTCTAATATATATATATAGGACAAAACTAACTAATTTTGAACACTCTTAACCTCCATGTACCACTTCTCTACTAATACACAATTTTCCCTAACTCTGAAAACAAAAATTGTAGAGTTGAATTTAAAATTTTCTATCCAGCAGCTCCACCATACCCTCTAAACGTACTTTCTGGCACTTATTCAGCTATTTGGAGGGCATTGCGTCGCTTCTTTGCTACCTACCTTTGGTATGAATCCTGTTTGACTCGGAGGACGCTTCGGTGACTGCTGAAAAAGTAGAGCCCGGTGGATCTCACAGAAATGTATGGGTTCATTCATTCTTCACTAAATCTTTTTCCTCCTCAAAATCTGTTTTTGTTTGATGGAAAACCTCTGTTCTCGTAATCTTCAGGATAGAGACAATGCCTATCGGAAATGAAAACTCTTTCTCCTATCACTCTTGCTATTTTCATTCACCTGGAATCGTTGCAGGGATATTATTCAAGGTGGTTAGCTTGCCACCAAAAGAAAGTGCACTCCCAACCTCCTTAGATTCCTACTGATAAAATTTATGGCACCTTGTCTAAATATCTACCGCCTGAAAGTCAGCATTTTTCTTTTACTACATCTGACGATCTATAGCTATATTCCTCTTGAAAGACCATCTCTTTTGACCTTTTTATCATCTACTCCACCCTGACGGTTCTGGCCATCCTCCTCCTAATACTCCTTCTCCTCCTCAGGTGTCCAATGGCTCCGAAGGTGAATGATTACACATGATCGGGTACGTGAGATCCTGAGATCTATGAATGTCAGAAAGGCTATTGGATACGGAGGGCACACCTTTGACTTACTCTAAATAACATAATTCTAACACTTTCCCTCAGTGCCGGAAGAGCGCACATGTTCAACCAATCCTGAAGAGGGGTAACCGCTCTGATCCTTTTAACTATCGTCCTATACAACTCATTTGTATTCTGCTCAAAATCGTTGTAACTATTCTCAATTCTCATTTCCTGGATCATCTGGAATCTCATTCCTCCTTTCTGATCACCAGTATGGTATTCGATATCAACTGCTGACACTTTCCTTTCTTACTAATTTATGGTCTTCTGCTGTTAGAGACTATGGGGAGTCATGAGTGGTGGCTCTTGGCATATCAAAAGAATTTGATCGGATACAGCTTGCGTCGCTACTCTCTAAATTCCCTTCCTTTGGGATTTCCTCCTTCTATTTGCTCACTTATAAATATTTTTCTCAGATCGCTCCATATCGGCACTTGTTGATGGAGCGACCTCTTCTTCCTTTCCTGTTAATTGTGGTGTTCCGCAAGGTTCTGTTCTATCTCCAACTTTATTCTTACTTTCATTAACGATCTTCTAAACTGCACATCTAACTCTGTTCATTCTTATGTTGAAGACTCAATTCTCCATCATTACACTCATTTCAAATCTGGATCCTTCCGTTTCTAGGATTACTCAGGTCTTAAGCTTGACTTCTATTCTTGCTCGGATCTGGATGGGATTTTAAAGGTGGAGTCACCTTAATCTTGTGAAATTCAACTCTTTAAAAGCTCAACTTCTTCACATCTTCCTCTTAAAAACACCTCACAACTTTCCTTTCTTCGACGGCTCTCCCATCTCACCTGTGGACAACATAAACATTCTTAGTCTGAACATAAACAATAAACTATCTTGGAAACCTCTTCTAGAATATAATTAATTGCTAGGTGACCTCAAAAACTGGGAGTTCTGATCAGTTGCGGGAATTTTTTTCCTTTCAAGCAGTTACTCCAATTTTTTAATATGAGTACTTGTATGGAGTACTGTTCTCACGTTTGGGGTGGGTCCTTGGTTCCACCCTTCTATTGGATAGGGCTGAGACTAAGGCTAAAAGACTAATAAACTGTCCCCAACTTCGAACTCCTGACTCTCGATCTCTGCGATATGACGCTGGTATACCATCTCTTTACTTTGTGGTACTACAACGGTAGTGGTGCTCGGAGAGGGAATTGACCTCTCACATTCCGCCAACATCCTATTCCTTCAGATAAATCTCAAAAAGTGTTCAACCTGACACTCGACCTTCTTCCTTCACCTGAAGGTAGCCAGATAACTTGGTTGAAAGGGTATATATATATATATATATATATAGCAGTATATATATATATATATATATATATATATATATATATATATATATATATATATTGGCAGTAATGAAGATGTGATTACAAAAAGGAAGAATGGGGTAACTAGGAATATATATATATATAGACAGGGAGGCATAAGAATAATTATGACTTCCATCATAACTGACTGGTAAATTGAACAAATGCCGATTGTAATTCCTTCACAGGATTTGCAGTGGATATATATATATATATATATATATATATATATATATATATATATATATATATATATATATATATATATATATATATATATATATATATATATATATATATATATATGTATATATATATATATATATATTATATATATATATATATATATATATATATAAATAAATATAAATATATATATATATATATATATATATATATATAAGTATTTATATATACAAATATATAAACCTTAAAAGGGAAATATATATATATATATATATATATATATATATATATATATATATATATATATATATATATATATATATATATATATATATATATATATATATATATATATAAATGATCAATCCAAGTATATGTATTTATATATATATATATATTTTATATATAAATATATATATATATATATATATATATATATATATATATATATATATATATATATATATATATAAAAATAGAAATGATCAATCCACTTATATATATATTTGTTGTATAGAGCAAATATATATATATATATATGTATATATATATATATATATATATATCTTATATATATATATATATATATATATATATATATATTGATATTGAATTCACAACAAGAGTTTGAAGCAAAAAAATATCAGACCTTGTGATGAGAAATTTTAACCACTAAATTTAATTAATTTTGCGGGAAGTGTCGGATCGCAATATATAAAAAATTATTTGTAAAATTGACTGACTTTTACTCTAATAATTCGGTGAAACATGTTGTACGTTATTCAATAATAATAATAAAAATATTAATAATACACAACAACATTCATTTATATCTGGGTGTAGATTTCAAAACACTATTGCCAAGATATCAATGAATGAATACATGCAACTTAAAAATAATAATAATAATAATAATAATAATAATAATAATAATAATAATAATAATAATAATAATAATAATAATAATAATAATAATAATAATAATAATAATAATAATAACTACAATAATAATAATAATAATAATAATAATAATAATAATAATAATAATAATAATAATAATAATAATAATAATAATAATAATAATAATAATAATAAAAATAATAATAATAATAAACTGAAATAATTGTTGGAAAGTTAATAACTCCAGGATATATAATGATACATCAGGAGAAATTGTTTTCCAAAAGAATATATTTTTATTTAACTCTGATCACAATAAAACAGTTGATGTAGAAGGATTTCCGATATAAAGTAGAATAAAGCAAATTGTTTAAATTTGGGATTCTAATTAAATACTAAAGGAAATTTGAATGTTTACCAGCTAAGGGAACTACACCTATTCCTACAACCAGGATAAACTAATGATACAGTACTAAATTACCACCACCAAAATATAAAATATGAATTATCAGCCAGTTCGGATTTACCAGAGAAACATTGTGATGTTTCATGCGCTCGCAGCAATATTTTGCAACGTGGTTTTTTATATTTAATTTGACAACTATATTTATATATATATATATATATATATATATATATATATATATATATATATATATATATATATATATATATATATATATATATATATATATATATATATATATATATATATATATATATATATAAATTAATTTTATTTAAGAAAAAATCCGAAAGTAGTATTCCACTTACTAGTTTTTTATATAATAAGCTGAGAGAAAAGATAAATTTTTTTTATCAATAATTGCTTTGCGGAATAAATAAAATCGTGAACAATTCGCTTTCTATTTTTTTATCAAAAGATAATTTTTAATTATAAATTTTTATCATCTACTCATGAAACTTTATTTTATACGAAACTTTACTATAATTTTTTTATTTTATTAATAACTTTGAATTATTTTAACACGTAAAATATATTTTGAAGGCCAATTCGTTAAAATTGCTATTGTGTCTCCGAAGCGCACGATGACAAAAGATTACTGACGAAATATCGTTTCAGATGCCCACGATATTTTTTAGGGTTCGTCGATTATAATTGACATACCAATATCGATATATCGATATTTATAAAAATTATATATGATCAATTTTTTTCTTCTTTTCTTTTATGTGTGCGATTTTACTTTGAGTTTTTGTTTACAAACATAAAAAAAATTAGCGTATCAACTGTTGTTTGCAATAACCATGAAAATATTGGTTAATTGGTTTCACCGAAGAAATAGTTAGAGGTAAAAGAACAGTCAGACATATAAGGTAAAATCGATTTCAATTACATAATCAAAAACTGGACAAAAAAATTCGGAATTAAATCAGAAAAAAGTCGAGCTTAAAAGGTGAGAGAGCGCGAATATCAAGGGACTCACGATAAAAGCAAATTCAATGATAAGCGTAGACTCTTTCGGAATCAATTCAAGCTCTTTGCGGAATGCTAGTCAAAGGATGTAGAAGTATCATCTGAAACGTTAAGGATTATTAGAAATCTTCTCAGATGTGAAAATGCAGGCATAAAAAGGTGTCTAATAACTAATTGATTGTACCGCCTCTGGCCCCTTTCAACTCTCCTCAATAGCAATTCGCATTGGAATGAAAACGGTCTTGGAGATGGTTTCTGCGGGATACTGTGTTCAAAGCGTTTTTGCAAGCTCGCCTTAGTGTTTGAAGCGGAGCGATGGTTTCACGTTCGGGCTCGAACGCGCCTATCCCAACAGAATGCCCAAACTATGTATCAATGGATTCATGCGTCCGGTGCCTTCCTCGCAAGGAATTGGCCAGCGGAGTCCTGAAATACCCTACCCTTGTTTGTAGGGCTACGTCTGGGACGGCCTGTGCAGTGTGCTGTGTGGCGTTTGTCATGGAGTTCAGAAGCAAATGGACCGCCCAACACATGAAAGACGGTGAAAGGTCACCGGGTATGAGACCCCCTGTCGAGGGAACTGTCTCTACTCACATAACCTTCCAAGCCGATTAGCTTGTCAACTCATCTGTTCACGTATGGCATAAATGCCTAGATGAGACGGAGCAACCTTCGCGAAACAACAACGAATCAGCCCCTGCTCCGTTATACCACATGCCAGAGAGTCACCTCCAAAAGGAATCTTGGGGAGATGAGTTGGCAACAAGCAAGAATACGTGTACTACGTTTCAGCATCGTACTTCTAAAAGGATTCTCCGATCGTCCATTCTGGATCTCATGGGTAGTGTAAGCCTGCAATACATCTGTGAGTGTCCAGAGTCTCCATACGCTTGTGAAAAAATAAGAAGATCCCAAACAGCGCAATGCTTCCGTGATGTCAGGAGATGGGCCGTATATGGCAGACCTTAGTAAATACGCGTACTAGGCACATAACTTCATTCTGTCGTTCTTCTTTCTACTGGTATGCTTTGGAAATGAGCACATGTTGCCTGGCTTAAGTCACGGAGCTCCTGTGGTTGTAGCTGTTCGCTTTGTTTTGGAAACGCTCACGAAAACACTGGACAGAGGGAGGAATCTGTCACATTCTCTCGGACGTCCGCCCCTCGGGCGACCCTGACGATGTCGTCTACGGTTGCTGCCAGTCTCCCTGAAACCGACGAAGGATTCGACCTCGACCGTGCGATTGGTTTTTCCCCGAGTTGTTGAGCCACCTGTCTCGTGAGAATGGCCTGCTTCCGACAGTGTGATAACTGCCTATGGCACGTTCCTCTTCTCTGACGGTGTCTTTCCATTGTGACAGTCTTATCAAGCTACGATTAACAGCATAGGGTTTTGTTTCGTTAGTTGGTTTAGGTTGTCTTGCCAATCGTTGTTCTACTTAGTGGAAGCAGGTACTCTTCGGGAGGTTTCGTATTTGGTTCAGTTTGTCTTTAAATTATGTGCCATTGTAAGTTCCATACACGGTAATAAGTTACATAACGGATCTAATAACACGCTTACGAAGGTTAGGTGATGTACGCCAAAATAAACAAAACCTACGCATCTAAACATCTCCAAAAATGAAAAAGTTCTTTTTTTATAAGTACGGGTGATGCATTAAATTTGTCCGGGAGTTTTATAATACTAATATGTATGTATAACTACTTCTATATAAAATATATATACATATATATATATCATATATGTATATATATCATATATATATATATATATCATATTATATCTATATATAGTATATATAAATATTAGTAATATATATACACCACACATCATATGTATAGTATACTATATTATATATATGATATAGTATATATAGTATATATATATTATATATATATATATATATATATATACGCTATAATGTATATATACTATATATATGATATATATATATATATATTATATATATATCTAAGTATATAGTATATAGTACTATAGCAACACGACACACCTGATATAATAATATAGTATTATGTATATACATACTATATATATATATATATTACTATATAGTATATATATAGTATTAATAATCAATATATTATATATATAAATAATTTATATATATATATATATGATATATATATTTACTAATATATATATATACAGTATATATTATACTTATATATATACTATAATATATTATAGTATATATATATATATATATCATGATAATATAATATATCTATATTATATATATATATATATATATATATATACTTATATATTGTAGAAGCCTATGGGGGTACAACTTAGAATTTAGCTTTCCGTCCTTAGGGGTAAACGCCATCAAAGAAAGTCTTCGGACGAACCGTCTGGCCAGTAGAGGAAACCAATCTTAAGAACTCTCCTTCTCTCTCTCTTTCTCTCTCTCTTCAGTCTCGTCTCTTCTCATCTCGTCTCGGTCTCTCTCTCTCTGTCGTCCATCTCTCCTCTCTCTCTCCTCTATCTCTCTCCTCTCTCTCTCTCTCTCTCTTCATCTCTCTCTCTCTTCTCTCGTCTCTCTCTCTTCCTCTCTCTCCTCTCTCTCTCTCTCTGCTTCTCTCTCCTCTCTCTCTCGTCTCTCCTCTCGTCTCTCCTCTCTCTCTCTCTCTCTCGTCTCTTCTCTCTCTCCTCCCTCTCGTCTCGTCTCTCTCTTCTATTCATTCATTCTCTTCTATCCTCTTCTCTCATCTCTCTCTCTCATCCTCTCTCTCCTCTCATTCTGTCTCTCTCTCTCTCTCTCTCTCTCTCTGCGTCTCCTCGTCTCCTCTCTCTCCGTCTCTCTAGGATGAGGATACGAGTGTGGTTGTGGATTTGGATGGGGTTTATGGATTCTGGTAGGGATGTAGATGTGGTTGTTTATTTAACAAAACCTTTTAAGAAATACATACTAAAATATACTTTGAATAGTATATTACATAATATTTAGGGAAAAAAATTATTAGTGTATTGCAAATATATGGAAAATATTATATCACATAATATTTAAACAAAAAAAAATGGTGGAATACTGCTTCTGATTATCCGAAATTTAAATGTATATAAATGAAAATATTTTGAAAATATAAAAAATTAGATAATTCTCACTTTAAGGGATTTAAATCTCAATACCAGAAATCTTCTCCCTCCAAAAATATCTGCTCCCCCTCCCCCCTTTGACTTTCATATTACCTTTGATGTTGGCATGTACTCCTCCTCTCCGACTACGTCATCAATCACATGTTTCTTGAACCTGGTACTCGTGTTTTCGGGCAGTTCAGACAAATATCTTCTGGACCGG
>JABUQX010057560.1:0-10000 GCA_015478945.1 Trachelipus rathkii
AAAGAAGAGTATGCGCTCATTCCCCTTTAGGCAGATAATAGAAGAATAAGCTTACACCTGGTCATGACAAAAAAGGAGAACATTTTCTCGATGGACTTGTATGCTAGATCAATTATGAATGTAATTCGAGGTTGCTGATTGTTCTCCATCATGTACGTATCTTTCTCGGTGCATTTGGCTTGGTATACAGTCCCGTTTGTCGGTGCATATCAGGATCCTCATTTTGCATCTATTCTCCTAAGAATGACAAATAGTCGCTGGTGTCGCGCACTACGTAGTGCTGTATAGTTACGTTATCTTCCGCCAGATTGATATCTTATCTTCTAGTAGTCAGTCAGAGTTTAGCTGGCGGGTCGTATTTCGGGACAGCATGGTGGTAACTGTTATTACGTGCTACATGTATGATCCGTAGTGACCTGATGGATGGTCTATCATTCCAATTACTGGAAATACAGTCCGGGATGGTCCGGTCATTGTTTCTACGCGGTTGTTTGGGTTCCCATAGTTGATCTGTAGATCGTATCTAGGTTGAGTTTTATGTTCCGGAAATTGTCTGCACGCTGTTGCTTCGGAAGTTGCGTGTTGAAAATTAATGACTTTACTGACCATGTGATCAAGAAGTAATCATTTTTATGCGTGAAGCAGAGTAAGCTAGGAGCTGCGGACGTGCTGGCTTTCCAGTCTAGATGGGGTAAGCCTTTGTTCATTTGCATGTGAAGTCGCAGGCCTACGTGTACTGTCGGCTATGGGACTTGTCTGCCAGCATTCGATGTTGATCGGCGAGGTGAGTTTTGGTATTCTGTTTATTGATTCACTGTGGTTCAATTGAGGCGAGTTTTTAGTTGTTAGTGTGGTTTGTTACAGTTCTAATCGGTATTATGCAGGTGGATGCTGTTCGTGTTTCCAGGTGGGTATGTTGTCGGGTTACGGAGAGATTGAGGATTGTATTGTCTTAAAATCAAGGTACAGTTGGAGATGGCTTATCAATTCATAGGGTCACATGGATGGTATATTGGCGTCGACCTCAAGAGATGGTAAGAACATTTGTTGGCTTCGGGTGCACAGCAGGTTTCACCAATATCCCTGCTTCCTGTGTGCTATTTGGGATCCAGCCGGGCGTGCATAGAGGATCCACTTGGAGCCAAAAGGAGAAGGCTACCGAGGTAAACTTGACGATCAGTTGACAAGGCAACATCGTCACTGAACCGATCTTGATATTTAGGTCAGAGAAATAGCATCATCTTACCTCCACTAATACGATGAAAACTGTTGTTTGATGTAACAGATTGTGTAAGCGCTGATCCATGGATGTAGAATTATGCGTTCTGCTATCATTATGGCTCAATCGTTCCTGTGTCTGAAAAGTGACTGAGTAATCGAAAAAAGCTGTGGGAATACCTTTGATTTGGCCGCACCAGATTACGTGACACTTCCTCCGTGGTCCTTGCCTTTGCTACATACAATTGACCGTGTTAGACGGCATAGAGGCGTGTGAATTGTCTTTTGTCAGATGTAGTCATAGAATTTTTTCTGGGAACAGAAAAGCGGAAGAATCGCACTAACTTAATTGTATTTAGAATCTGCTAGACATGTTTTCATTCTCATGAAGTAGATTATGATTATAAAGTTGCAGTCTACTTACAGTCTCTCCTAGAAAGATTCCGGAAGTGAACTATGTGCGATTGTTTAGTTGATCGAGTACCGGGATTGACCTTCCATCAAGATCTATAAGTATCATGGAATGAACGTTACCAGGCAAGTTGGGATTATCAATTATATGGCCGTACTAATGTGTTTGGATCTTGATGAGGATTTCCAGTGACGCTATTTGCACCAGTAAGATCGTCTCGTAAGAGAAAGGTTACTACGCCTGTAGGTATGGTTTTACATTTATACTAATACCCATCTCTTCTGATTACATTTCATTTGTTGTTCCTATATTCTTTATTCATAGTTTATTTTATAGTGTTTTAAACATATATCTATGCAAAGACTATGTATTCTTGATTTGCAATTGTCATCTTGCTCTTCCTCGCATATATCTAGATATAATACTATATATATATATTATTGTATTATATAATATATATAAGTAGATATTATTATTTATAGTATATATTATTATTATAATATTATAATATTATGTTTATATTATATATATTATATTATATATAGAGGTAGATTAGGATCGATTGCGTATGTATATTATTTATAAGGCATGAAGTGGCCCGATGCCGTATACTTACTGGTGGTCCGGTTACTTCGTGTTAGCCTCAAAAACGGATTAACTAGTTTTTTCGAGTAACGTGGGGTAAAGGCCTTCGTTTACTTACTGTTTCTTTCAATGTAGGTCGGAGGGAGATGGTATCCGCGGTTTATTTTGGTTCATCCGTTATTCTTTTTGGCGTACCGTTTTACATTTTTGTTCGATCTTCTTTGGAATTTTATGAACGCCAGATTTGATCCTACCAAGATTCATGCTAAAAATCCTTTATAGATATATGATATATTGGATAGTTATGTCGATATATATATTAATATTGTATATATATATATATAGATATTTTATATATATATTATATTATATATATATATAATAAATATATATATATATATAATATATATATTAGTATATATTATATATATTATAAATATATAGATATATATTATTTATATATTATTTATATATATTATATATATATATATATATATATTATATTAATATATAAAAATATATATATATTAATGTGTATATATTATATTATATCATATATATAGGAAACTAATGGGACATTTGCGTAGAATATATGAATATGATGATGGTTGCCTTCGTTAAGCTGCGATTGAGTGAACTGTGGACTCTAGTATGTGTGTTGGAACACTTTCGTAAAATTCTGTCCATACATTGGCCAGTAATGATAGAGGTGATAGTGATTGTTTGTTGGTTTTGATAATCTGCTTCATAAGTAATAGTGTAGTTTGGGGTGAGGTCATTTTGTAAGGAGGAGGTAATGTGTAGATTCCAAGAGTAAGTTGGAAATTGGTAAATCTTGCATGGTGATAGATGAAGATTTACCGGTGAATGATTCAAGAACGGTATAGTCGAATGGTGATTCTGATTGGTTTGAGGTTGTGTAATTCAAACTGTTTATGGAGAGCATAGTTCCCAGTGGATTGGAGGAAGAGTCAGTTAATAGTACCCTTATTTTATAGGTAAATGATGCAGAAGGGTATACTGTAGGAAAATTTATGAAAATTAGTTTTTAAGTGTATTAGGCAGTATATACTTATGATTTTGTCGAACGAGGATGCGTCAAGTGATGAAGTACTGATTTGTGAACGAAACAAGGTGCTTAGAAGTAGTAGAAAGATGTGTGGATCAAAATCTTTACATGGAAAAAAATGATTGAGAAAATGAGAGAGGAGATAGATATAGAATTGTATTTTAGGTTTTCTTGTATTTCTGCAAGCAGGTGCGTAAGATAATGTATTATATACGGAAGCTCTATGGCAGGGTGTTATTTGATATTAATTAGTTGCTGTGTGGTAACGCCTCTGAAATGGAATCTATATAAGTATATATCACGATAGTGGAAGTAGCGTGTGTTAAGAATATAGTGGTTAGTCGATAATGTGTTGTTTAATATTAATTATGTCTGAACTGTTTGGAGGCAGGATTGAATTTTCTCTTGGTTATTCAATTTGTATATGTGAGGTTATAAAAGTAATAAGCAAAAAAGAAATTTTATAACCCCCCCCCCCCCCCCTCCAGGGTTGTGATCGTTTCCTAAATATTTTCCGCCCTCAGAACTCTCGACTCTATCCTCTTGCAAAATATTACCGATCCGACTTTCACTTCTCTTCAAAATTGAACCGAGACGTCCCCTGACTCCGCGACTCCGACTCCTACTCCGGCGTACTTCCACAACCTCGGTTAAAGTGATGAAGGATTGGAAAAGAGTAAATGGATTCTCCCTAAGCCTCTTATTATTGAAATAGGATTTTGGGTTATTGTGGGGCGATCATCTGAGAGAGTTTAGAGGGATTGGTTAGAGAGATTTGGCTAGGTGTGTTTTAATAAGGAGATGTTTGGAGGCTATAGCGGTGGAGAGTAAGAGTATGGTTATGGTCTGTGAGCTGATGGATCATCCTCGGTTGTTGAAGTTATTGTAGATTGGTTGAGGCAGTCTGGATCATAGTTATTCTGGGTTTTTAATAATATTAGTATATTATATATTAGTTTGGATAAAAGGGATCGAGTGATGCCATGAGTGTAGTAAGGAAGTTGTGAATGGGTAGGAAGGTGGCTGGTGCCATATAATATGATCGTTCGTGGATCTAATGGGACTAAGTTCTTTTGAGTGGTCGCTAGGGTCTTACAATGTAATGTGGTAATTGTTTTTTTAATAATAATGATATGTTGAATTTTTATATCACAAGCCCAATATTAATTGCCTTAAGTGATCTTCCGTATAATTAATCGTTCATATTGAAGAAGCTAAATATGTATTTAGAAGTAAGGGATTAGACGTCCACATCGTGTTACTTTTCCTTTCATAACCGAAACGGTATATGGATAACGAACAAACTACCTTTTTCGCAGAGTAGCGGAGTAAACCGATATCTGGAAACTTATCTTTTTTTGAGTAACGATGCCCTATCTCTGTTAATATTAATTACTATATATATATACTATAGTATATGTATATAGATACTATATTATGTGTATATTATATATATATATATATATACGGTATACTAGAAAGGATATTACGGTAGTAATTTAACGTATCTATTTCATTTAGTAATATATATATATTAGCATATATAT
The DNA here is from genome assembly GCA_015478945.1 of Trachelipus rathkii. Lineage (NCBI taxonomy): Eukaryota > Metazoa > Arthropoda > Malacostraca > Isopoda > Trachelipodidae > Trachelipus > Trachelipus rathkii. The sequence continues at coordinate 4,832 of JABUQX010057560.1, forward strand.
ATATATTATAATATTATATTATATTATATATTAGTTAGTATTATAGTTAATATATTATCCTCATTGAATTGTGATATGACTGTTCGCTGGAGAATGATAGGGTAATTAAGATCATAAAATTTTATCACATCTGTTGTTAATATCACTAGATTCCAACAAATGCGAATGTGATATCAAAATATCCGATTACATTTTTTGGAATCCAAGCACATAATAATGCATTTGCGAAACCGTTCCGTCCAAGCAAATTTCATGTTTAGCATTGTATTATTGTCAATGTAATTAACAGTAATAAGTAAATAATATTTCTTATCCGTATACAAACCATTGCACATGTTTAAAAATATTTAAATGAAAAAATTGAAAAGTTACTTAAAAGATTATTAAAGCCTAAACTTCATTTGATATTAAGCCTAAGGTAATAGGAACATTAGCAGTTTCTCCAATTTTTCAGGGCGATAATCGCTATTTCTGTGCTGTCATAAATAGTTCCTCTGCTCTATAGTTTTCCTTTCTATCCTCGCTGATGACTGGTGATGCTTGAATTATGTATTTTACTGCTCAGTTTTTTTTCAAATTCATTAAACTATTTCCATGTGTTTTTCCACCAATTGAAGAATATCATTGTCTTCACTGCTCAAAGTAGGCAAATAGGCAAACTTATATTTGCTTATTTCTTGATGTAATGCCGTATGTATAGCCTTTTGCTTTTATGTACAATAATCAAATCGTCAGAAGAATGGGACTTCCTTTTTTCACTCTCACTTTCTTTGCTGTATGACGATTTTGAATGCCACAATTTCTTTAAAACAATTCCATTAAAGAAGTGAAAGGAAGCCTTCCAGCTTTCATTTCCTTCGTCCCAACTACGTGAATTACCGTCTAGCAGACGAGTCCAGGAGTTAAATTTTCCATGCATTTCTTTTCCAGTGCCTCAACGACCATATTTTTTACTGATTCATCTGATTCCTGTTGAAAAAATAGCTTGAATCGCAGATCTAAGAAAGTAGCTACACACAAAGAATTTTTCCCCATAGAAATTTAGAAAGTCTTTTTTCTCACTGATTCTTAAGCCTAACGAGTGTATAATTATTCCACTGAAGCTTTTGCTTGTAATTGCCTTATTTAAAATATTAATTTATTGCTAAAAGGAAGGAATCACTTGGGCGAACTGTTACTTCACGTTAAAATTGCTTGTTTTAGTGATGGTTTGTCAAATGGCTACAAGTATTAAAATGCGAATAATTTTGCCACTGAAAATCAGTCAACTTTTTCTGATTGCATTAGCAGCGTATATGGATAGGGAAACTTTTTGTTCAAACAATCTTTTAGCATATCATAAGTTCTGTTCCGGCGTGTAGAAACGTCTTGAATTGATTTAATGCTGTTTGACATTCAGCTGTATCTGTAAAGTTTTAAGCTTTTCAAGCTGCGTTGCTGAATGGTGAATAATGAGAAGGGATATGCCTTCTGCCAACGTACTATTAAAAAACATATATCTTTACAGACTCTCTGACATAATATTGAATCGTGAATCGCATAGTTGAAACATGTGAATAAAACATGAAATTGATCGCAAGCCACTCTCCCTTATATACCAGCTACCATGTTTGCTCCATTATCCCGTATCACTAAATGAATTCTACTTTTTAGAATATTGAAAAATGTCAAAGCCCTGACCCTTATAGGATCTGACAAAAGACAAAGATTTTCGCCATATCGGCTACAAAATTTGGCTATAATTTGTTCATTTTTTTTGAAAATAAGTTTCTAAATATTTCAATTCTAAATTGAAATAACTTTCCCTTATGTTGACGTAATTTATTGTTTATTAAAGCTCAATATTCGGCCCGACATAGTTCGGCATAAAAGCCGATACCGAATATCGGTATTTTGGCTGAAAGGCCTAATACCGGAATACTCTACCGAATATTCGGGCACATCCTATATATATATTACTATTATATACTATAGTATATTATATGATAATAATAGTATATGTTATATATATTATATATATTATATATATATATCTATAGTATATAATATAATATATATATATTATATATATATATTATATATTATATATCCACCACATGAGAATGAAAGTTACTATAGATACAGATACCGTGTAAATCTAGTCAGGGTCGGGCATCTATGAACACGGTACCGTTAGGATGCGAAAAGGCTCAGGATTTCGATATAGCAGAAATATTTTGCAGAGTAAATTATTTCCTTGTCAGTTTATCTGGCCGGCAATCGTCATACTTGGCATAGCGTGGAATCCTTTTGGGTTATATATCATTATATAGTATATATATATATATATATAATATATATATATTATATTTATAAATAATATATATATAATAAATATATATAAGTATATATATCTATATATACTATGTGTGTGTGTGTGTGTGTGTGTGCTGTGTGTTGTGTATTCTTTTAAGATCAGGGTGTTGGCACGGATTACATGATATTGATTCAAGATTTTTTTTTTCTGTTTTTTTTTTTTTTACAAACTACTAATTAATTATTAATTATCACCAATAATTAATGTATCACCAAAATTGGTATTTTTGGACGGTGCTTTCGCTACAGCTTTTATGCTTTTATAGTAACAAATTACTCCTTATAAAAAATAAAAAAAAAAAAAAAAAAAAAATAAAAAAAAAAAAAAAAATCAGAACCAAGGATACATTAAGAATATCTAAGTTTATCTAAGGTTACAGAAAGGCACTTATTTTCAGATTATAGAATTAAACTCTTAATAGATACAATTAAATTTATTTTAATGAATCACTCTTATAAACTCTTAAATATATTCTTCATTAATCTCAGTTTATATATCTGAAGAATAAAAGTTATAGAAAGCATATAATAAATAATACTACAGATCGATTTGGGCATTTATTATTAAGTAATTAATAGGCTTATAAGTTAGAAATTATTGGAAATGATGGCTTCAGTGGTAGACTGTAGATAATAAAATACATTTCAAGATTATGAGTTAATTATTTTATTAATTATTAATTATTAATGTAAGCATTGAAGCTACGTAGTTACTGCTTACCAACAAGTTCAATAGTCCAATTTTATTGTATTTTCTCCTTGATAATCGCCCATTTGGGCGATATATCGATAAATATATTTATTACTATATGATGAAATTATACTTACTATTAATTAGGTAATAAATATGGCCATTAAATAGCATTTGAAGAAAAGATAAAAACAATGTGCCCAGCCAAAATTAAAAAAAAATCAAGAAAATAAAAATTATATATATTATATATTATATATAGTATATATTATAATAATACTATATATATATATATATATAATATATTATATATATAATATATATAATATATATATATATATATATATATATATATACTATATATATTATATATATATATATATATAATATATTAACATATAAATAATCGAAAATACTCCCCACCAAGCGTAATATATATATATATATAGATAACTATATATATTATATAGTATTATATATATAATATATAATATATATAATATATTAATATATATATATATAATATATATATTATATATATATATATATATGATAGCATATTATATTAATATATGAAAATAATCCCCAGACCAAGCGTAATATATCATATATATATAGTATATATATATATAATATATATTATATAATATATATATATAATATATATATATATATAAATTATATATATATATATATATATTATATAATTATATATATATAATATTCCGAAAGGTTGTTTTTCATTTTACCTGCTTTATGGTCATAATGAAACAATTTAGAAAAGAAATCTGGACAACGACTGAAAATCTCAAGACTAAATAATTTGTTTCAAAAAAAAAAAAAAAAAAAAAAAAAAAAAAAAAAAAAAAAAAGATTAAAAAAACCAAAAAAGGTTTGTTTTGAAGGTACCGTTAAAAGCCCGAAAATTTTCGACCGATACCTTTTATTTTGGCTACCCTTTATTTAAAAGGCGGGAATATGGGGAAGAAATTTTGCATTATTAGAGTTTGATGTAGTCGTGCATTTTTTTTAAAGGTAGAAATTATCTTTAAGGTCGGGCTGATTTTTAAGGTAGGACTGATTTTTAGGGTAGGGCTGATTTTTAAGGTTGGGCTGATTTTTAAGGTAGGGCTGATTTCTAAGGTAGGGATGATTTTCAAGGTAGGGATGATTTTTACGGTAGGAATTATTTTTAAGGTAGGAATGATTTTTACGGTAGGGATGGTTTGTAAGGTAGGGCTGATTTTTAAGGAAGGTCTGATTTTTAGGGTAAACTGATTTTTAAGGTAGGGATGATTTTTAAGGTAGGAATGATCTTTAAGGTAGGGCTGATTTTTAGGGTAGTGCTGATTTTTAAGGTAGGGATGAATTCGTAGTCGGTATAGTCGTTGTAATTTTAGGGTGGAATAGGACCGTACAATTTTAAAGCCAATTTCACCTTATACTAAGAAATAAACCTTTTACCAGGAAGTAAGATTGGGCCGCGCCGCAAAAGGACGCCGTGCACCAAAACCGCACCGCATCTTTATATTCCTACAACCGCATAGCATCAGGACTAAAATTGTGCACCGCACCGCACCGCACCGCATTGCACCTAAGAAGGTACCATTCGAAGTGGTAATAAGACATTATAGAAGCTGAAAGAGGCTTTAAATTTCTTCTTAAAGGATTCAATTTAAATATAATTTAATTTAAATTATTTAAATTATAAATAATTTAATTTAATTATAATATTACTCAAATGCAAGGTATATATATATATATATATATATATATATATATATATATATATATATATATATATATATATAATATTATATAATTATATATTATGACGTAAAATGTCTAAACGTGGTCGCACTACGGAAAACGATACTAATCATTTTGAAAAATATACGAATCATTTTGGAAAAATTTTTTTTTTAAAATATAATGGAAAAAAATAAAAAGAATTGATATATATATTTTTTTCACTTCACACTAAGCGTACAAAAATTAGGCTATGGCAATTTATTTCCTTTTAAATTTGACTTGTGTAACTAAAGTTTGTAAAGCATAATTAAAAGTTATTAGTTTAATATAAAAATTTAAATTTTATTTCGATGCTACTTAGACTTTTCTAT
>JABUQX010057561.1:0-12500 GCA_015478945.1 Trachelipus rathkii
ATATATTTACATAATAATATAATATAAAAAATCTATCTGAAAAAAAGGTTATACTTTTAATATATAAAATTAATATAAATATATATATAAAATAATAAATATAATTAATATAATATTATAATATATTATAAAATTATATAATATATATAATTAATAATATTATATATATAATTATATATTATAATTATATAATAAATTATAAATATAAATATTAATTATATAATTTTTTATTTCTTTTTCTTTCTTTATCTTCCTATCTATTTTCCCAGAAATGGGAGTAAGGTGGCGTGACGAAGCATTGGAACAAGAAAAGCAAGTTAGAAGAACATAACAATATATATATATTACATTAAATATTATATAAATAGATTTAATAAAAATATAACACCATTTTAGTAAATAATTATTAATATATATATATATATTATTATAATCTAATAATTATATATATATATATATATATATATTATATATATTATTACATATATTATATATAAATATATTATTATATATTATATATACGGTATATATTAACTATATACTATATATATTATAATAATTCTCACAATAATATATATCAGCAGAAAATTTTTGTATTTCAGCTCTCTTTGATTGAAAATAATTGAAAAAAACCTATATATCAGCATGGCCTAAAAGGAAAACCATTATATTAATATTATTTTTTTAAAATATTTTATGCATGGTTTTTTTTTTTATGGTTTAAACCATTTGTATTTTTTTTATGTTGATTTTTAAACCAATGGTTAAAACCAAATGGGAATATTTGCAGGAGAGAAATGTGAGTTATTGGCAGAGGCGAGAAGAAAGGTGGATGATAGGAGAGAATGGCGGGGTTTTGTAACGGGGTATGGTTGTGGCCCAACTGGGCCAGGGATGAAACCCTACACTTGGCGATTTTATAACATAAGTGAAGGATCCATCGCGTCCGTGAAAGCTCTCGGGTGATTTTCACTGATTGCGACGAAGTTCTTCTAATTAATGGTAAAGAGGGGGACGGTAAGGCTGGGCTTTCTTTTCGGCTTTTTGTCATATTCTCCTACAGCTTTTTTCTTTTCTGATGCATTGTATAACGTTAAATCTTAGCTCCAAATCTTGGGGGAAAAAACGTAGATTGAAGAAAGAATATTATATATATATATAATATATATATATATATTATTATATATATATTATATATATAATATATTATATAAATATAATATATATATATATATATATATATATTACAAAGGTGGGAATATACGCGATTAATAGCGTTAATACCGTTATTAACTATCGTTAATTTTTCACGTTAACTGTGTTTTAACAGCTTTCTGGTTAATTTTCGAAAAAGAAGTAAACGGACTATTAACGAGTTAAATTTTTTCCCTACATCCGTTACTCGTTACTTTAATTTACGTGTTTATTAAAATATTTTCTTATCTAGATTTTAAATTGATATTAGATCGATTTTAGATAAACAAACTTTTATTTTCGCAAATTTTCACCTAAACGTCCTCTAATTAGCTCAATTGTACGTTTAATTCTTACACTCAGGTTTATTATCCCGTTTAGAGAAACTGTTTGACCGTTTTTTCTTTTGCTGTTATACTCATTTCTTATTGGTTCGACTGAAAGAAAAACAAGAGATAGTGACTGTTGCCCGTTTAATGAGTCATTAACTTCTTTCGTTAGTTACTTAGAACTTGCTTCTTTTTGCGACTAGTGAAAAATATTAAATGAAACTTAAGGCCTAATAAGCGTTGTAATTTTAATAAAAACTATACATATTTGTATTAAAATTCTTAGAGTTGACATACCCTATTATGTTTATTACAATAATTACCTACTCGGGTGTCCGTAAAAGATGTGTCACCATGATTTCTATAGCTTTTAATTATAAACAGCGTAATAATACAATTTATCAACTAGCATATATCAATACATCAAAGTGAAGGTCCATTGAACAGATGTTATTTCCTACATATTGTTCAATATATGTGCCCCCTTCGTTATATGGGATACATTTCAGCCGTATAATCCAATTCCTCCCAAAACATTTTGGTTAAACAGATCCTGACGTAAGGAAGTGAACGGCATGTTAATCAATTCTGCGTATAATTGTGCAGACCCCATGGGAAGTAAAATCGCATGGCGTTAAGTCCCGGGAGACCGGGGGGCCAGATATATAGAGCTCTGTCGTCCTGGACCACATTATGAACCAACCCAACGATCTGGAGTAAAGGTCATTTTAACCACGCTCGCACTTATTTGACTCCAATGTGGAGGAGCTCCATCCTGCCATTTAAAGTTTACCGCTTCATCCTCTAATAATTGTGGAAAGAGCATTTTTGTAACATATCGAGATAGGCGACCCTGTTACGGTTGAATATCTGCGAAATAAAGAAAGGTATCATAGTAGTAACACTAGGCGTACGGGAATATGGCGCAGTTATAAAAAGTAATCACCTTTGGTTGTGAAATCACGTTCGTGTTCTAGCCAGTTCATGAGGTTTTCGACCCTCACATAAGGTAACCAACATATGGGCATTCACTCTTAACCCCTGAGATGAAAGATGGACTCATCGCTTAAACACTACACGATCTAGAAAGTCATCGTCTCGACCTAGCACTGCATAGGGAAGGTAAACCGTAGATGCAATAGTAGTTACGGGGCTTTAAAGCATGTACAAACTGCAACCGGTATGCACGCATGTTTATTTCCTTAACACATTCCACACCGTCGTTTTTGGCACCTCCAGTTCGTGACTTGCTCTCCGAACGGATTTCTTAGGACTATAAAGGAACGAGGCCCTGATACGGTCCACATCATGTACAGACCGCCCCTCACCCAAAACCCCGCCCCCTACCCCCCCCCCCCCTCTCCCGACCCCCCCCTCATTTGGGCCGTCATACGTACTTTTGCCTTTACAAAGACACCCATTAGTTGAAAATTGCCTATACCATCGGCGAATGTTTTTTGCCACATTGGAGGGTCATTTGGAAACCGTAAATGAACGCTCAACGTATGAATCGTAAATTACAGAATTCCACTAGCAAATTGGTAAGGACACAGAAAGCCTTTCGCTCTAGGACTTCGCCATGTACAGTAAAGTGGCCACGACTAGAGAAGACTACAATCTATGCTGCGATACTGTCGACCTATCAGAAATCGTTCTGGCGCAAGTGCATATTCGAAACTATGCAACTTACTCTTTCACTTTGATGTATGATATGATATTGATATTGTATATTATATGCTGTTATAATAAAGCATTGAAACTGAGACATTCTTTTAACGGACACGCCGTATTGAGTATTAATTAATAAGGTATTTACTCTTTGGAAGTATTCTTCGGCAAGCGGCAAAAGCATCTGCTATAGGTCAAAGCCTAATTAATTTGTCTGATAAGCTTAATATCCTTATTAATATTGTTAGGGATATTATTATAATAAAAGAAAATTAACAAATAATTAATTACTAATTTATTACATATTGTTGAAGACGGTTACGTTAACAGATTAACGTAACTTTACCGCTAAATTCCTTTTACCGATAAATCGCATTTAATGATTAACGTCGTTAATATTTTTTGTTAACGATTAAAAATTAACTACGTTAACTTTATCATTAACGGTGCCCACCTTTTATATAATATATAATATTATATATATATATATATATAATATATATAATATAATATATAATTATAATATATATTATATATATATATTATATAGTGAGATGTATTTATACATATATTAAATTTATATAATAATATATAAATATAATTTATATATAATTAATATATATTATATATATATCTATATATATTATATAATTATATATATATATATATATTAATTTGACTTAATTAATATAACAATTATTAAAGACTGTATTTAAATACATAGCTTTGAATTGTTTATTAAATTTTAGTGTTCAGATGAAACAAAATTTAAAAAATAAATAATTTTTTTCCTATGGGTCGTAAAACTTTTCATTCACAATTTTCATAAATTTTTCTTAAATTACTTAAATTACAATATGTGAATAAGATACTTTTAAAAGGAAATCCTTTGATGACTAAGAATAATTTTTCTAAAAATATTTGTTTTTTTCTTCTCCAATTCATATTAATTTTCTTCGTAGACCCTCACTATCGATGTTGGTGAAGTAGGAAAGGATTCCAAAATGTGAAAGTTTATATAAGAGAAGAGAAGAGCTCAAGCATCGAGGCAGCGCAGAATCAAACATGTAATAAGAAATTTAATCGATCAAAATCAGTTGCAAATATGTAAATTTTAAGTTTTAAAACAAAGATCAGTTGTTTAAAAAGGCATTTAAAAAGAGATAAAGAAAAGTTAAATTGAGTGAGCACTTGTAGATTAATGAATAGTAATTGCAATCAAATTTAAAACAGACATCTGTCTAATTCAACAGCAACTCAAAACTATTTAATGTCTGAGTGCAGCTATGAGTGTAATCAGAAAGGAAGCTTAAAATACAGCAACATGTTACAGCATCGAGATACAAAGTTTAATTTAAATGTTCTGAATGCAGCTATGAATGTAATGAAAGAGAGACATGAGATACACATGCTTAATCAGAATATAAAATTATTAAATGTGCTAGAGTGGCAGCCATGAGTGTAAAATGATAAAGAAACACTCTAAAAAGCACATGCTAAGCATCGAGATACAAAGTTTTTTTAAAATGTTCTGAGTGCAGCTATGAATGTAATTGGAAGAGAGACATAAAGAATACACATGTTTAATCACGAAAATATAAAATTATTTTAAAATGTGCTGAGTGCAGCTATGAGTGTAATCAGAAGGGACACTAAAACGGCACATGCTTAAGCTTCGAGATTACATAAGTTATTAAATGTTCTGAAGTGTAGCTATGAAGTAATATGAAGAAAGACATAGAATACACCATGCTTAATCACGAAAATAAAAAATTTCAAATGTGTTGAGTGCAGCTATGAGTGTAATCAGAAAGGATCCTTAAAACAGCACATGCTTTAATTGTCATCGAGATACAAAAAAATTATTTAAATTTTCTGAGTGCAGCTATGAATGTAAATGAAGATGAAATGCATAGAAAATATCCATGCTTAATCAATCGAAATATAATAAATTATTTAAAATATTCTTTATCGTTTTCTGAGTGTAATCGGAAAGGAGACTTAAAAAAGCACATGCTTAAGCATCGAGAATACAAAGTTTTTAAATGTTCTGAGTTGAGCTATGAATGTCAATGAGAATGAAATGCTAGATACAATGCTTAATCACGAAAATAAAAATTATTTAAATGTGCTGAGTGCAGCTATGAGTGTAATCCGAAAGACACCTTAAAACGGCACATGCTTAAGCATGGAGACGACGGACACCTAAGATCTAAAGACCTATAGATCTCCGAATAACCCTTAAAGGAGAAAAAATATACAAATTTATTTAAATGTCTGAGTGTAAGCTATGAAGTAATTATACAAAGTAATTAAAGAAACATTGCTTAAGCACGTAAGGGTATGCAATTAACACCTTAAAAGGGAGAAATAAAAATAAATACTTTAATATCAAGAAACTAAAATTACTATTGCAAGTCCTTCTTAGATGATAAATTCTCATAAATAAATCATTCTTTTGTACAAGATTTTTAATTTCTTAATCATAGATTAATTTTATTTTTAAAATGTTATAAAAACTATCGAAAACCAAAGAATTTGCGAGTCACAATCGAAAAGTTTCGTTCACGAATCATTAAATAATTCGTAAGTTTATATAAAAGAAAACATTTAATTAATTGTAATGTAAATCTAATAATATTTCATAGGAAGGAGTAAATAATTTATAAGTTTAAAAGAAGAATATTTCCTTTGGGGCTTATACTAAAAGTCACAAGTCTAATTAATTAACACAAGTCACGAATGAATAATTTATTATTATTAATTGAAGAAAAGTTTGAAATTCATTATTAAATTCGATACCTTATTAAACCTTAAAATTTGAGTGAAGTAAATTCTGAGGAAAATTCTGCTACAAATAATTAAATTTAAGCAAAATCGAATGAGGCAATGAGACTTCAAAGCTCGGAAATCCAATATTAATTAAAGATAATATTCGAAGTGCTATAAGGTAGTCCTAAAGATTGTAGTACATTTGCTCGAAAATATTGCCAATCTACATTTACTACGAAATGATTATAAATCAAAATGTATTCTGAAAATAATTAAGGCCGATGATATTCAGAACTTGAAACTGGATTCGTATCTTGCAGATAAACTAATTTGTTATTCGACCCTTCACCCATTTATCCTTTTTACACACTGACCTTGGGTGACCTTGGAGAATCTCCAAAAGATTTTAAATTAATCATCATGAACCAGGAGTTAAACGTAACCTATACAATCAGAACCATAAATGGAAATTTGAAGAATTTTGTTGCAAGACATGATCTTAGAAAGGTATCAGAAAGGACGTAAAGAAGATTAACATGAAAGATTACCACATTTTTTTTTTTTAAGAGAAGAGATTAATTTGTAAATAGATTTACGAGTAGTATCATTACAGGGTGGATATATATGAGTAATAAGGTTTTTAGTTTATTGTTGAAAGTGAAAAATATAAGTATTAAACAAAGCATTATAAGTTATAGTAGTACATAATGAAATAAAATGTCCACCTCCAGACTGAACCACCACCTCACTTTTGATCAATTGTAGTAGATGGAATTCATATTACAAATTATAAAAGTTGTCAATCGCAGTGAAATCGAATGTGGGAGTTTATCACGTGAATCAATAATATCAAAAAGTAAATTTCGATGAATATTGATGGAAATTTTGTGGAGGAGAGAAAGAGAAGTTATGATCTTTTTTTGAATTTAAATAGCCGAATAATTTAGCGAGAAGAAGAGGTTTTGAACCAGGAATTTCAATCTAAGTATGACGAGGAAAGTTTTGACGACTGGAATATTTCACTGACTCTACATTAAGTATGTCTTTCTACGCGAAAAAGAAATGGTATGATACTCGTGTTGATTAGGTATTCGTCAAGTAAAAGTTGAGATTTTGAAGTAGAATGAGGTCTTTCTTTCTCTGAAAATATGGGGTTTTTGATTCTCCGTAAATGGTAATTGAACTGTTTTATCCCGCCTCTGTTTGTGGGTGTGAAACGAGATGGACTCATCCTATAGTTGATAATCATTTCGACTTCTATTTTTCTTACGACGAGATTGTGTTTAAAATTTAGCCGACCCTGATGGTTACAACATTCCTACTGTAATGGTGAATGCTCTTAAAGAAATGAAGAACAGAGAGTCAGTATGTGTCAAACAGACTAAACCACCTCCTTTTGAAACGTACTGAACTTGTGTTGCTGAGTGAAATGAAAACTGCTGATAGATGAAGTTTACTGTTGCAAAAACTCTTAAATGTTTAATGTCAGCCATGTAAATAGTTACATGGATGCCCTGTGGCAGTTTTAGGCCTTCCTGAAGACAGCATTTTATTCCTTACGTTTACTGCTAACAGCCCACACGACCTCGCTTAGAGTTTACACCGACAGTAGTTCTAAATCTGAGGGAGGTACGTACGTACGTGCTTCTGTGGATTATCATGATTGGATCAGTTTCTTTTACGCTCTCCTTTCATGCTTCAGTTTTTACATCAAAACTAATAGTCATTGTTTTTGAAATTTAAAGATCTTAATCCATCCCAAATCTCCTGACGAAAGAGCTTTTTTTTTCTTATAAATTTTACCAATACTTTCCATTATGATTTGAAATTACACTTCAAATGCCTTTTCCGAAAACAGGAATTTTTTAGTTATGCAGTTCTCTCAGCAAATGGTCGATATATATATACCGTATATATATTGAAGGGGTTATGGTCGCTGTTGAAGAATCCATATGCTTTGGCCTACTACCTGCCATTCCAGGATATATTCACCACTTTAGAGCTGGGGCCTTTGAGAATTGCTTGACATGAGGATGTTAATTAAACTTCAGACTTCAAAAGGATCAGATATATTCAGCGACAAGATTGTTGACAAATTCAGGGTCATAAATTTGAGCCATAAAAAGGACCCCTTATCCTATAAAATATGATATATTTATAAGAAATTTATCACGAAATAACAATTAATTACTATAATAAAGATATAATAAATTTACATAATTCTGGGAAACTGTGTATGCTTAATGAAAATTGATGAACTTTATAGTATCTGAAACGACCTAGCAGAGGTAGCCTAGAAAAATTTATAAACTTTGAGACCCCCCCCCCCATTAGCTCACGGCGAATATCCGTGCAAGCCATAAAGTTCTATCTGTCATCTTTAACTTCTTGCAGTGGATCCAAAAACATCCCTCTTATTTCCACTTCTGATAAATTGCGCAATAAGAAACACATCCACAGGCACTACATTATCTTTAGAAGCAGAAAGACGTACAGATATTGCGGCACTATCTAAGTAAATTTTAATAGCCAAAAAAGTTTGTCCTGTTACCTAACGTTTGACAGATTGCCCCCACGTCGGTATTAGCCCCTAACACTTTCACAAATTCTCTATCTACTGACCTTCTAACACCCTTATCAACCACTGAAGGTGACAAATTGAATTTACAAGCCACATAATTCTAACGTTTTATTACCCGACGCACAGGCGTTGCTTAAATGCCATGCTGGTTGATCATCCCGAAAATACTTAGTGAACCGCGTGACATATGCGCAGTCTGCTGAGAAGAATTCATATTCCTTTGTGAAAAACACACCACGGCTGAAAAACTGTGGGAGACCCAACAAGTGCCCACAGGAGGGGAGGGGGCGGGGCGGCTGGGGAAGGCTGTTTGAACTGGAGTTTTGAATTATGCGCTACTACAAAAATTGAGCAGAGGCCAGAGTATGAAAAAGACCTCCAGTGTGCAGGAGTGACCAAATATTCCTACAAGGATTGCATAGGGGCAATCGGCCATCGCTACACTTTGGGGCAGTGGCCCCCCCTCTCTTCGTTGTGGTCAAACCACCGAGCAACAACTCCATGGCAGTAGAAACTCTTCTCCCAGTCCGCAGGGAGACCAAGACTCAAGGGCAGTTTACTGTTTTTTTACCTATTTTGCTCGTCCTTCACTGCCCTAATATTGCCGACTTATCAAAGAGTCCAAATTAGCTTCTTTTATAAGGTGAAGCGGATATACATGGGTGGTTCGGAGTTTTAAGTTAAATATTAAATGGTAAATTTCGAATATGTATTCAGAAACAACTTTTCTAGATTACTAATTGTTTTATTATGTGGGTTGTTATATAGTGATGATATGTATATATTAATTAGAATATATATATATTATATATATAGTATATAATATTAGTATACTAGTCTAATTTCAGTATCACGTGGGTAAAATGTTAGCACAAGACTCCAAGAATTAGTATTATAGATATATATTATCTAATATAGTAGGGAGGAAGAGAGAGAGAGAGAGAGAGAGAGAGAGAGAGACACGAGGAGAGATGTAGAGAGAGAGAGAGAGAGAGAGTATGTATGTTTGGAGGTTAGAGAGAAAGGGATCGGCCTTCGAGCAAGGGGAGGAGACTCGGTCCATTTGCCAGAAGTGTTTTTGGTGTAGGGTACATCCGCACTGACATTACAGTGCCCAATTGAGTGGTTGGCAATCTCTTGGGCTCGAAAATAGTCCACACTCTGTGCACAGAAGGTTGACGACCAATTCGTAATGCACATGGTATCTAGATCATAAAACAATCCTATTACTACTAACAGAAAAGAGTTGTTTTTCGATATATCGGCAACTATGTGTGGGGGAGATTATTATTAGCTCCCGAGGCTGAGGCGATGTGTATCTGCATGTGCTGTTTATGTAGGCGTGGGACAATGGGGCAGGTGGTGAAGTGTTTTATTTTATTTGTATGATTCGCTACTATTGACTTAGTGTTAGAGGGCGCGGTCGAGGGGTATTTGACTTATTCTCTATGTCTATTTCTGCTATGTGAGTCGATCGGGTCGCTCATGGAAGGGAGCGACTTCTGATGCGATAGAGAGAGAATTGTTAGTTTGTATTATGCGTCTGGGTAGATGGAATGTGTAGAGGGATATTTTAGTGTTGTAGTGTGACAGTGTGGAGGGTATTGAGGTGTGATGAGTTTTTTTATGGTTTATCAGTGGTGTATATATGTTGATTATCGTTAGCTGTGATCTCGAAACTAATAGAATTGGAAAGGATGTGGTCTGTGATGTTATTCGTATCTTGTTGGTGTTTTTAAACAGTGCGGTGTGCCGGAGTGGAAAATACTGAAGACGTGTTAGTGAGGAAATAGTTTGCGATTTCTGTATGCAGTTTGTTGAGCTTGTGGCTCAGTAGTCTTGGATGGTGGGATTTTGCTGTTACACAAGAAAACTTGCTAGGTGAAGGTTCAGATTTAAAGTTTGTGAAAAGGAAGCAGCTTGAGGTTTCATTTCTTGAAAATACATCGAGAGTTTGAATTGTCTGGAAAGTGATGAGGGGCGTGGTGACTCATTGTGGATCAGATCCTGGTAATGATGTTTGCATGGAGTGGTAGGGTGAGGGTCTTTTTGGTCCAGGAGATGATTTTTGTAGTTGGGGTAGCCGAATCTGTGAGATGTGGTTGGATAAAGTTATGGAAAAAGAAGGTTAATTGCTTCAAGCACCTTCTGCGTTGGTATATGGGAGAAATGATAAATGGTAGACATGTGAATGATTCTGCGAGGTGTGAAAAGGTATGTGTGTAAAGTAGATTACAGGTGGGTCCTCTGGGCATATAGAGTAAGGTTGGGCTTATTGGAATGTATAGTTTTTTGTGTTTTGGGTGGCGTAAAGTTTTGTAGGGTTTTACGGGGAGGATTATATGTGTTCTATTTTTGTGAAGGCGTTAAAAGTATGGTTGATTTGGTATCAAATGAAACAAAGAAATCTGATTTAATAAATGTTAATAGATTTGAAGAATCGTTACAGCCTCCCTAGCAGCCGTTTGTGATACTGGGTTTCAAAAGTAATGTATTGTGTGTAGATTGTTCACAAAAAAAAAGTGATAAAGACGTAAGAATGAGAGGGAAAGTTGGGAGGCGTGACAAAATTTGTGTGGCCATCTATTCACATTCACAATAATTATGCTACATTTTCTTATTCTATTAAAATTTTTTCAGTGATTTTTTTTTCCCCTGTAAATAAATTCAGACAAGAAGAAACTGAAAAAATCTGAACGCAAATGAAGAAAGTTTCCGTTAACAGTGGAAGATAAGTATATGTGGTTGTGATCAGAAAGTTAGGAAGTATAAGTAAGAATATGAGACTCGTTTCTTGAAAAATAAATGAAACGGACAAAAATTTAACAGAAGGGGTGGTTGAACATGCTAGAAATGCCAATGACTGAGTCTCAAAAGGAAACGGGAGGAAGAAAGGAAAGGCTAAAAGTTTGCTATTCGCATCAGGAAAAAGAGGTAAATAGAAAAGTATGATGCTCCTCTGGAAGAAAAGTATGCGGAAAAGTTCAACAGACAAAGTAAATGTGAATATGATATGGAATAAATGGAATCTGTCATAGGAACTAATGAATAGGAATTTACTTTTAGTTGATTGCTGAGTGGAGATGGATGCGAAGAGATTGTGGAGGGAACAACTTTCGAAAATCTGCGTAGCATGGCAGGTAAATGGGAAAAGGTATAGTGAATAGGCTGTTGATTCATTTCAGGGTGGGTAAGTAAGAAAATTATTCTGAGTGATCTTTGGAGTATAAGGTTAATGATTAGTATGGAGAGAATGGTAATTGGGCAGAGTGACTGAAGGCTTAAGAATGATTAAAGTTGTTCAGTATAGGCGTGTCTTGGAATTGGACTGGTGAATTGGATGATCAGATGGTTTATGTTCTTGTTTTAGATTTGATTGCTTGATGAGTGGAAGATGTTTAAGGCAGAAGTGGGGCGTTTGTGTTTTTGGGTATTGTTCGGCGCGGCGCGCGAATGACAGTGGGAGGAGAGCAATAATAGAAACCTTTCAGAATGGGAAGGGAAGTAAAGGGAAGGGAAGAAAAGTAAAGACTCCTAATACTTTGGGTGTGTTGTTTAATGGAATATTGATGTATACGTTATTATCATAGATATAGTTAGGTATAGTATATACGTAAGTAGGTCTTAGATATATTTATACGTATATATATATATATAGTACGTTATATATATATAATAATATTATACTATAATATATATATTATTATATAGGTGGAAAAACTATATTTTGTTTATAAAATAAATAAAGTTTAATTGTTAAACTGGGGGGGGGGAAAAAAAAAAAAAAAACATTGTTTTATAAAGATCATAGGTTTAAGAAAATTTAAATTGAAATAAAATTTTTTTAGGGTTAATTTGTGTGGGTTAGGTTAGGGTATAGTTTAGGTTTAGGTTAGGTTGGTAGGTTAGGTTAATATTGAGGTTAGGGTTACCTCGTTCAAAAATATCAATTGTTA
>JABUQX010057562.1:0-22500 GCA_015478945.1 Trachelipus rathkii
TTATTTAAGAACTGGTTGACAGTCTTGATTAAGCCCATGTGGCTTCTTACTTAGTCTATTATATATTTTTCTGTTTTCTTATGTTTGACGAAAGAAATGCCATTGTGAGGTCTGTTGCGATCCCTAGTAAGAATACGCTCTAAATAAAGGGATTTTCTGAACTGTATAACCTAGTTCTTCATAAAAGGTTAAATTAATGAGGGTACGGTATAGAAGGCTGTGCTTTAATTTTTCGAATTGTTTCCAATCATTCTTTACTATACTAACTTTTTACTAGCTTCTCAGTGGAGCTATTTACATATGTATGAGTAGCTACTTTACGCTCTCCCAGTCTTATGAGGAGGGATAGTAGTATAGTGATGATGACTGACCATATAAATACAAATACTATACATCTATTACATAAAATATAGCGTAAAATGAGAATAATAACTATAATTTTTGTAATATGTTTTTTTTTTTCAAATGCTGTCAATATAATAATTCATCTTTTACTGATAATTTATATATAATGACCCTAACTCAGTTATTTGGGGTATATCAGTAGCATTATTAATTGAAATAGGGCAATGCCTGGACAAAATGCCCCATTTTTATAATACATGCCTGCCCACTGGGCAATTTGCCCCAGCGTAACATTACTACTATAAAGGTTAGAGGGTCATTTATTGAAAACCCATTGGGGACAACCCAGTTTTGTCCCACATTACGATATATAAGTACCAACTACCTGTCACCGACTAACCTGGGACTAACTACTACCTTATAGTATTATTGACCTATTATTTATACTCAACTCTAGACCACCTATCACGCCATTCCTTTATAACTCTTTAATAAACCTCCTTCATCTCACACATAAACCACCATAAGAAATAGATTCACCTCACTAATTAAATTATAGCATTACTACAAAAAAAGCTAAATTAGGCCAAGCATCACTGACACCATATCGAAACCCATTATATAAATACCCTCCTACAATATTCCAAGACACAACTTCTCTACACACCTCCATTATTTAAACAACTAAATAACTTAATTCATTCAAATCTGCTACTAATTTTCACATTATCACCAATAATAAATAAGACCTACAGTAAAAAATCACTATAACCCCCAAATACTACTTCCATGAAATCTGCCAACCTCTCAATTAAACAAAGAAAACTTCCCTTCGATAATACAACTTAGACGCTTATATAATAACCTACACTTATCACATAACTACAATTATAATATAACAAACCTCAAATACCTATACAAATCACGCAAACCTCATTACCAGCAAACTACCACCATACAGTTTTCGAATACTTACAACTCCATACATTCATCATAACATATAATAATTATAATAAGAAAATAATTGCAAATAATTAAAAAATATTAAATAATTCTCGACAACAAACCTCCACTACCCTTACAAACGAATTCACCCTTTTATCCTGGTACCTGACTACCCCTCTCCCTCTTCTCCAATAAACACACAGCAATCAGATCTCTATATCTACGACAAAGGTATTATAGCACTCAAGCATCTCCTGTTGTGGGCGTCATACGGTTTTCACATTCACTCTGCAAGGCACGCGAGAAGAGGACACAGAAACTCTTCATGTGTAACACTCACCTTAACGACAATCCCGCCACGATTACATTCCACCATGAAGGCTCTAGGGGATTACACTGTGAGTTCCAGTCCTGTGAAGGATGATTTTCTACAAGTAATGCCATTCATAAAACCCTGCTAAAATTTCTCTCATCAAGAACAACAAAGGATCAGAGCATTCTAAATCATGCTAACCTGACATCGTAGAGAATTTCATATCTCTGCGTAACTAGACTAGAAAAGCTAATCTTCTAAACCTCATCCTCTACGCCAATAATATAATTAAAGAAATTTTCACAAATACTAGCAACTTTAACTTTAACCTATAACCCTCAATCTGGAAAACATTGTATCAATCATAAATTAAACTATAAAACTCAAACTCACAAAACATATAGACCCTAGCTTTAACTCACTCACACTATCTACTCTTTAGCCTAGCCTTTATATAATACTAAATTTCTCTCTACTCTCCTCCATTAATTAATCTAAACTTACTGAGTAAAGAAACTAATATTAAACAAAATCTCCCCTCTCCATCACCCTCCCAAGATTTACCAATACTATGGCTTTTATAAAGGCAATACTCGCTATAATATACCTACAACCTGACAAGCCCTTAGCTTCTCACTCACCTCATATCACATCATCAATGAGTTTTCTACTCATATCCCTACCATGCTACATAATCCAATTCTCACAGCCATAATACCGACATTACATAACCGAAGATCTTTTGTTTATTCTCTTCTTGTACCTCTTACATTCAATCTCCTAATTCACTCGACGCGAGTTCTGCATTATGCGGATTACCCCGGCGCATAGCCTAGAATATAATCAGACGTGACTAATAAATAATTGGTCTTTTTACTAATTTTCATCTCTAACCTTTGGCGTGAATACGAGCGTTAGTGCTCAAGGGTATTTCGTCGCACAAACATGTCTCCACCAGACATACAATCATAATATTACAAATAATGCGTCGCCTACCAGGAGCGGCCATCTTTGAGCCTTTGGTCTCTTTTCTCTTTATCTAATGCCCCGCGTGTGTTCCTCAATGCCAGTACCTGCCCTCCATTTTTGTCTCTATCCGGGTATTCATAACCCCACGCGATAGTTCCTACCAAACTTATCACAATACAGCAACCATGAGGTTTTATTCGACCATGTACGCAACAGTCCTATTTACTCAATCATTGCGGGCAAGATTCACTCCGTAATATGATGCGGCATATCTCATTGAACCTTTGGTTATATCATTTCGCGAGAATACCAATTAGCAAAGCATTATTGATAGAAAATCTTGGGGCACTGCTAACTCTCGATACTAATAGATGACATCATAATGCCGGCCAAATATCCCTTACACATCATGTCTTTTATATATGCAAGCGCTGCTCAATACTAACCGTGGGACTTGACTCTCATATCACGTCAAGGTTATCGGAACAGATAGCTTTCCCTGACTTTCAACTATAAAATCTATAATATCTCACTAAACATAAATCGTGACGTATCATCCCAAGTATGCTGGTGGTGTGAACGTCATTGTTATATTTAGTTTCGCAATTGTAAGGATTAGCAGAGAATAATGTCGAAGTTTGGTGATGCTCTCCTGAATGAGATGACAAGCCATCATCGCCCATCAACCAAATATATTGCAATTTTAATCACTCTCATACCTATCATCACACCATCATCACATCACCTCCTACACTAGGACATCAATCTATATTAATATAATATTTCTAGTGATAAGATCGTAATTTTTTTTAAGCTGCTCTTATTAATATATAGCAGAGAGAACTAGTGTGATATTCCTCTATAACAGTAGATCTATTTATATTATTCACTCACATATGTGAGTATAAGTAGACATACAATCATCACTCATTATCTATAGCTCTTACACTTGTTTAGAGAAAAAATTTAATATTATATAATATATATATATATATAATATACATATAAGTTAGTCATAGCACCTCGCAATAACGACTACTCGCTTAATAACGGCGTTTATTTAAACGCGCAATAACGGCAAGCTTTTAACTATATATCAGTTGTATTGTGTCACGGTAAAGGAATAAACACGCCAACGAATACGAATACAGTCACGTCATATCTATAGCAAATACTGACTTTGGCTGCTGATATCGAATTGACATGTAAGTTAATATATATCAGTATCTTAGTTTACAGTCTTAGTTACGCTTCTGCAAACTTATCTCTAGCAGTTTTATTCCAGGCTTTTATACTGTTTAATAAAATTAACTTATGATCGTTATATATACAACAGTTAATGCTCTCGATAAACTCAAAATGTTCCATTGCACTTGATATTTACAGGAATTACATACTTCTTTGAGAGAGAGTGCTGACCATATGGTGTATCTTCAGGGAGCGCCTTTTTTTCGATCTGTAAATTACATTTACATTAATACGAAGCACCATCTGTGACACGGACCTGTAATTAATCGCTTTTGCTCTTAAATACACAATATACTTTCTATGATTCTATATATGCAATACCATATATATACATATTCATATATCACCTTTGCATAAGCGAAAAGAGTTAGTTTGTAGATTCAACTAGATGATAAGATTATCGTTTCAACTATTTATTGTAATGGTCAGGTTATATTAACGAATGATAATAGCATTCTACATATATAAAAATATTTTGTATTTAACATTTAATATTTCTATTCTTTACAATTGTAAATTACATGTACTTATACGTATGACTATATAATAAAATATATATGGAAAGGTATCCTTTCCATAATTTTATATATTTCAAGGTCAAATTGTTTATATTATTTAATTATATAATATTTAGTGTATTATATGCACATCGCAGTTACACTTAATATTGGAATCCGGTTCCATCGTGTTCAGGAATATTTATCGTTGATACATTATCTTATGAATATACTTGTACATGAGTCTACTATCGCGAGGTAGCTCTAAAATAAGCTTATTCACTTATAACTATATATAATTAATAAATAGTTATATTATTATATATAATATAGTGAGCTGATTATTTTAAACTTAAATCGGCTAGATAGTGGTCCGGTTACCAATTATTAAGCCGTATATTTGTGAGGTACTATACTTAGTATATTAATATCATATATATAATTAATATATATATTAATTACTCTGAAATAATAAATATATATTATAATATATTATATATATATTAATAATATATAATAATAATATAATATTAATTAATTTCTCCTATATATACTATTTGGCATTACTCGGTATCCTGATGGTAATAGGGATTATTGCGAGAGTGTCTGATAGGTATCTCCCCTAATTGCGCCGCTATCATTTCCTCCGACACTTCTCGGAGACGGGGAACCATCCTGCGTACTATAAGCAGTATTAGTATATTAATTATATAATATAATATATAAACGGTATATATATTCATATATATATATATTAATATTATATAATAATATATATATAATTAAAATATATATTATATATATAAATATAAGCTAATATATAATATATTATAATATAATATATATAATATATAAATATAGTTTATATAATATAATATATTATTATAATATATATATATATATATTAATATATATTATATATATATACAGGTTAATATATATATATAATTATAATAATATATTATATATTATATATATTATATATATATAATATATATTATTAATCATTATAATATCCATATCTCACTATTATTACGCAAGATTAGGGTATATAAGAGATATTTAATACATGCTATGGATATAAAAGAATATATATAGCATGCAATAGAAATATGACGGCAGTCAAAATGCTAAGTATATCTACATCCTTTTATATATATATAATATATATATATATTATATATATATATAATATATATATACTAATATTTATTTAAGGTACCTACTATTACCACAGGAGGTTGTATATATAATTTTATATTTAGAAGAGTTTATTATTTACCTACCTTGAGGGTAAATGTATTTAATATAAATAGAAAGTACTTAAGGTTAGGGAGTATTTAATTTAAATGACATCTTATTAATAACCCTACAATTTTTTTAATAAAAATAATCACAAAATCACGATTTATGTAAAATTTTAACCACTAGTTTACTAGCTTTCGTGGAGCATGTTTGTATCAACCTCAATATCATGTGTTGTGGGACGACATGCTCACGTAAGTCTAGAAACTAGCTGTCTAAATTTCAAATGTTTGTGATTTTTTAGTAATAGGGTAATAATGCTGTCTTGTGTAAAGAAGATAATTCCGCGAGGTTTTTATATATATTAATATCTTATATATGTATATTCTATGCTTGCATAATAAATAATCTTAGAATATCTATAGTGGAAAATGTTATACTCTCATGAGTGATATTAATTAAGTTTTTTTTTTTCATCAATCATTTTTAAGGTTTTTCCTTAATGTTGTAGAATAATGAAATAATAAAAATACTCTATTTTCGAAATGAATATTTTTAAAAAAATTTTTTTTGAATAAATTTCACATTTCCAATAATTGAATTCGTGAAGTAATATATAAACTTAACTGAGTCATGTGAACGTCGGAAAAGATAGGTCATTAAATATTTATTTTCCTTTTGTGCTTGTCCAATAAATTAATTATTAAAATAACTATTATATATATATTTAAATAATGTTTAAATAGAGTCCTAATAATATTTATATAGAACTTTAATTTGGATATTTGTATAAAATCTACAAGATTCTAAGTTATATAATATTTTTTTAACATTAATTGTCAAATAAGTATGAATTTTTTTAGCAATTATTTTGAAAAAATTATTTTTAATCTATTTTTTTATTTACTCCATGGTGCTGGACACCTTGTGCGGAGGGCTTCCGATAAGATGCAAAATCTAATTGCATGTAGCGATATAATTGTCTTATTAATTATATTTTCGAGATAGTTGGGAGGCCGGTTGCGGCCGCAATATATAATTTATGTATTCAGCTTTTAAACAAAATTGGCACTTTATGATGATTTGGCGCGCAGAGGCCTATGTACGCCATTTCACTGGAACTTTTTGCTGCAGATATATTATAAGCCTCATTTTTACTCACAACCCATTCGGGAGGGCACATATGCATTTACAGGACATTAACTCTGACAATTTCATTTTTATATGAAATTTATTATTATACAAATATTATATATTTTATTTTGTCGATTGGGACATTTGTATATCTTGCCGCTCCACCATAGTTTTCTATATTATGTTTTAATTCTACTGGTCTTTCTGTCTTGTCATTTTTTGGTGAGGTATTAGCGCACGTAGTCGGTGTATATCTGACCTACTATATTCACGATGTTAAGCCTTTGGGTATTTTTTTATAGCGCGTTTGATGCTTATTTTCGGATCTACGAGGGTTAACGAGAGCAATATGTCATATTCGCTTATGGAAATCATGGGTGCAGAGTACTTATCTAATCAGCACGTACACACACTCACCAATGCTCTTTCCAGTAGTGGTGAGTCCATTCACGCATTAGCATTTAAAAATCTTTCGTGTGGAGTGAATATGTATAATTCATATCCTGAGTATAAACTTAAAATAATAGAGCTTAGCATCAATCTGATTTTGCACTATCTCAAGAGGAATATGTTACGTAACGTATCCGCGAACTTCTCTCCTGGCCGACGCTCTCTGACCTCGTATCTATCTTTTCGCCCGAAGTTGTGAGAGATATAACTTCCCCGGCGAGGTTATGACTCGTGTTTAAGATATTATATGACTAGATGTCTTATTGCTTTACAATGTCTTTAACTATTGTGACAATGTGTCAACAGAATACACGAGCTTCTCCTCTCATGAGTCTCCAATATATAATCTCATAATTTCTTGCATTATAATGTTGAAATGTCAAATAGACCTCTTCCTTGCTTAGCGCACTGAGATTACTCACATAGGTTTCTTGAAGTAAATTTATTCTCTTCGACTATATAAAAAAAAATAAAAAAAAATTTTCTTTACCAAACTTTGGTGAAATATTTTTATAATGACTAGTAGGTGTTAAAAGTTAATTAATATTTTACATTAAAATATTTTATATATTAATATATAATGGTTTTATAAAATTAATATATCTATATTTATAGCTACTTAAAATAATACAATTAATCTAATTTGAAAATTTATTATTATTATATAATAGATGATTTTGAGATCGGAATGTTTGTTAGTCTAAACCACGTGGACCCTCGATGTTTCCTCCTCACCTAGCACGCCATCCGGGATCGTTCATTTCCAGGGCCAGAGTGTATTATTACAGTGTATTATTATAATTATATACTATATATCATACTAGGATCCAAGAGTGAGATCTACCTTTTAATTCCGAAAAATGCTCTCTAATATGAGGTATGTTATGCCGCTCAACAATGAATTTTGGTATAAATGTCCATACGCTCATGAAAGATAAAAAGTATGCAGTAATCTACAGCTAGCTATACAATATACCTAACGCATTTGACTCCTATTAATATATCGAAATTACATACTATAAACTAGGGATATACTGATATACACTGGTTATTGATAAATAATAAATATAATTCATACTCAGATCGGTTGAGAGTAAAATTGGTCATAGTAATGCTTGACCAGGTGATCTTAGAAGGAATATATATGCTATAAAGAAAAAATAATCATGACACGATGCAGCACATATTTTTTGACGTTTGCTCTCATTAATATTTATTTCTTTTTTTTTAATATCGTATAAGAATTAGCCACAAATAAAATATTCGTATATAAAATTACATATGGATCACTCTTACCATCACATACCGAGTCAGAAGAAAAATGCTCAATACAAGTACTTATGATTTTAGGGTATTATAAGAGACAATACTTTAAAGGAGAATAAAAGAGTGGTATGATTAACCAATATGTTCAATTACAGACGAGGTATACTGCTTTTCAAAAAATCCCATCATATATTAAATAGTACTAAAGTAGGCTCAAATAGAGTACTGTAAGATAACGTAGTAATCAAAGATTATATCATTAGTGCTCTAAAGGCCAAATGAAATTAGCATTATTATTGACTAATTAATACACTCTATTATTATTTGTATTCTCTCATAATTCACTACTACAAATGGTGGTAGTGTGAAATAAGGAGACATATGAAATATTAGATGGAATGACTATCTTTCTCCTCCTGTTAATAATATTATAATATACATAGTGAATAAATATATGATGCCTACTAGTAAAAAGTAATATAACTAGTATAAGTGTATTAAATAATGAGTAAATAAATGAAATGGCTGCAACATAACCTAGTATCTAGAGAACGGTTTCAATATAGATCCAGTTTATATCAATTCACAGCCTCAAGATTGTTTCGCTATCTGTGAGTACATTTGTATTTCTGTTTCATTAAAAAACTATTATATCAGCCTAATATCTCTATCTTCGGTCATTGTGGAGAGACATCTACCTGTTCGCTAAGTAAATATGAATTCTACCCAGAACTAGATAAGAGTAAGGTGCTGTTGCGCTACCAGCCACAGACGCATAATATGTGAGACAATGCTATGTGAATCCTCAAAGAAAAATCATTTTAGAAATAAATCATTATGTTACCCAAAACAATAAATTTCAATGAAAAAGTGACAGTCCTTCCATTTACTATACACACCTAATATTGCTGAGACATTGTGTACCCATAATTTCTCTTGTTTTAAATGTAATATAAGGATCGCGGCAGTCAAGAAAAAAGTCCACCCTATAGCTTTATCTGGCGACCTACCCCAAATAAGTTGCCGGGGTTGGAATTGCGATTGGAGACCGCCAGACCCATTTCACCGTTATCGCGTAACACCGGTCCGTCAGATGTTAGGAGCCTGTTATTGCCGACGCTCGTGCGACTACACGGTGCGGGAAATTGCTTATATACTCATATAGTAAGTCCTCGCAGCGATTGCCCTGAGAAACAATTAAGCGAACCCCGCGCAATATGCCATTTTGGGTTGCGGGCCCACACTGTAATATATTAAATAATCATACTTACTTATTATGTCAACCTTTATTCTCGCCTCTTGCTAAACTCACATTTCTTTTAACTTCAGTATATAATAAATTCTCACTTTATTAGTACACATTACATATCCACTTTTTTCTTCTATTCTTCTTAATACTCAGCCGGTCGGTATTTCAACAACATCTCGCCACTTATATAATAATACATCCGTACTAAAAACCGACTATCATAAAATCATTTCCATTCCACATAATGACCAAACCATCTCATACATACTTTTCTATTTATATTCTTCAGTCTATTATTAAACCGCCTTTCTTCACACCACATAATATATATAAATAATATATAATAACAACTCTCTAATATGTTCATTCCTCATTTTATAATTTCTTCTCACACTCATAAGGCATAGCCCCTTAAATAATTGGTCCATTCTGAACACATTGAAACTTTTAGATCTATACTTCTAATATTTATAACCTTCTAGCCATCTAGGCTCACATTACTATATATATATTATTATTATATAATTAATAACACTGGTTATTACATAACAACATTATCCATCATGTTAAGATCACCTAATGCGCACTAAAGACTTAAGTCCTTTGCATTCACCTAACTAGATTTAACTTGCACGCAGCCTATATACCTTTCCTGCCATATCATCTAACTCTGTACCATTACCAAATCTGCGGTGGGCTATTCTCATATCCACCGTATCGCGCTTTCACTAGTTTGGACAGTTATCATATTAGGAGGACCTGAGTTATAAACGATTATCATATATATATTCTCAGTAGCACTTGATTGTTTCAAGTTGATGTCGCACTACCCGGGTATCTTCAAATTTAAAATCATAATAAACTTTCTACACCGTGTTAGAGACGGTATCCCGTCATCTTTTTGACTCTCTTATTATCAATATTACCTTACACTTCATATCAACTGTAGCTGTTTACCTTTTCTATATCACGCCCTTCTCGACTCTTATTAATATTTATACATACTCAATAAACTACTAACTATATATATACTACTCTGCCAAATCTCTCTATACCATATATATTATGACCTCTCAACTCTTTCAGCTAATCTCGCCAGCTAACAAAACCAAATTATCTTAACTCACTCACATATAGGTATATGGAATACGCACTACCACTGCTATCACTCATCCTCCATGCATTCTAATCACTAATAACATTTCCTGTCTAACGTATACCACTCATTCCAATTACTTTATCTATAACTCCCAATCTCATAATACTATACAAATTGAAATAACCAAGTGAGACATATCACAACCTATCATGGCCTCATCTATAATATTATATTATATCCGCTATTATAGTATTTCACTAAATATCCAGATCACTATTTTTGACTAACTCCATTTTTCTTACATACTATACGCCTCTAACTATACTATCATATCACATACTTTTTGATTCCATTAAGAAAGCCTATTTAGCCAACAATAATATCACTAATATACCGCCATAGACCTTTCTCCTATTAACCCTATCATAATAAATAAATCACCCCTTAAGTTGCAAAAATCCATAAAATCTAAATACAATTTATTAATCTTTACACTACATCATCACTCATTATTCTCTTATATCTATATCAAATATTATTGCCTTCAATGTAATAGATTTGATCCACTACTCACATAATATTATTATATTATATAATACTATATATATAACATCCTCTACTACTCCTAAACGCACCTTGTTCTTCACAGCAATAAATTCTAATATAATATCCTTCAAAGTAATTCACATGCGCGCACATCTTTCTGACCAAAAAACTAAAGCATATATCTTCCCTATATACAACACTCAATATAAATCTAATAATACTACCTACTATATAAATTTCTACAGTTCCCTTTATCTTTTACTCTATTACCTATTACCTATAATAAGAGAGGTCTAATTAACTTACGCTGCCTCCTCCAATCCCTTGAAACTAT
Organism: Trachelipus rathkii; assembly: GCA_015478945.1. NCBI lineage: Eukaryota > Metazoa > Arthropoda > Malacostraca > Isopoda > Trachelipodidae > Trachelipus > Trachelipus rathkii. Next base: position 11,641 of record JABUQX010057562.1, read on the forward strand.
ACATCATCACATAAACGTCTTAATATTACATCATAATTTAAGATCCATACCATTGAAATATCCATCGTATATATATATATCCTTCAAGTTATTCTTTGACATTTTCACCAGTAATTTAATCATCTAATATTACCTGCAAATATTTAACCTATTACTTCAATAACTTTTCTCACTCTATTCCTTATACATTTTTCACTCCTCTTTGCTAATAACCTTCATCCCCAAATAACTACCTATATCCTTCTTGCACACTACATCAACCCAAACACAGTCATTATCTCACTCTTTTACTATTATCTTTATGCAACAATTATATACAGATTTTCAAATAAGATGTATCTTTTTTTAACCACACTCCCACATTACACAATCCATTTCTATAATCATATTTACTAAAAAACACCATCCCTTTCATTATATTCTGTAGCACGAGTTCCCCTTATTCTAATTCTTAACCTTCGCTAGCTTTACCTCTTCAATGAAGACGCTTCACTATTATATCCTCAATTGTTGTATTGATCCCCATTAATCATTCTCCTTAGCAATAAATGTTCATTATATCAACTAATCTTCTTTATTCTCTTATGGTATGCATCTTTTATTGCTTCCTTATTTTTTCCTCTCTGATTATATAATTTCATACAAGCATTACTTCTTTTTGAAACTATCATCATTCAATGCTTATTTTTAAGTACATTCAATATATATACCCAAAGTGCCTCTTTTTTACTATTATACTCAGCTTACGTCATATCACCTTATTTACATTCCACACTGTTATAATATATATGCACTAGTTAGCTATTCTTTATACTTCTCCACTTACACTTTAGAACCACTCACACACATACTTCGTTTTGGCTACTGTCTAACAATTAGCTTCCTATTCATTTGCTTTCAGTATTTAATATTACAGTTTCAAACAATTGATTTCACATTCAACTGATTTACTTGTCAGAGCTGATATCTTACTCAATCTAAGTTCTTTATACGCTTTTTTACATTCATCGTTATGTTATCACGATTATTGTTCACATTATGGATTAAAACATAACTATTATCGTTACCTATATATTCTCTTACTCACTCATAATCCATAATTATATATTCCATTAACCACTCACTTATCATTAAATTTCACTAATCATTATCAAATTACTAATCAAACTATTATTATTATTATTTTAATAATTATTTTCACTTTTCGTCATATATATTATTAGAAAGTATATTAATGAAAGACTATGATTATGCTTATCATCTACTAAGTGACTCATATCTTATAAACTCTGATTTTTTTAATTTTATATTGCTATAAGGACAACAAAATAATTGATTTATTATATTATATCACTTACTGATATATATATCATATATTATTATTATTATTCTTATTCATTATAATTATTATTCATAATTAATCATCTCTTCTTAATCAATTGTCTATGACCCCTTAGGTTTTGCTATAGCAGGGCAATACCAAGCAACCACTCCGGTGGGGAAGATGGAATATCTAACAGCTCTAGAGCATGCGTTTCTATCAACAGCCAACCCTGACTAAATAAGAAACATACCTCACCATACAATTTGGAACAAAGGAGTTGACCTATCTTTCACTTAACGAGATTATACAGGTTTCTTCTTACGCATAATCTATCTATTCTGATACGCATAACAATCCTACATTGTAAAGAGGTTAGAAATTTAAATTGGATTTCCGTTTCCAAAGAATTACTATTGAGCACATTTAGAGCTTCACACTAGTTGATTAAATATTGTCAAAGATATTAATTATTGGTCAAAATTTATTCTATACTCTTAGATATGTGAACAATTACATTTATCGGCAAAATATGTTCTTCAGTGTGTATTTAATTATATAGATTATTTCAGAAATATTATCCTTTTCCATCACAACTAACTTATCGCGTTTCCCTACATTACAAACCCCTTTCTCACCAGCAAAAAATCACATTCTCCAACTCAAAACTTCATTTTCTCTCCTCTAAATCCAGTCGCTTTCATTTTCCACCATATTCCTTATGAATGATCTTGAGTTGCAACATTCATATATCCTTAAATTCCTCTTTGTTTCCTACTTTCTTTTCCTAATTTGTTTAATTGCGAGACCATTCCAGAACACATCTATGTATATATATTATATATATTATTATATATACATATAAATAAATGTTATAATTATATATATATATAATCCAATTACTTTATATATATTTTATTAGATACAAATAAAGAATAAAAAATATTATAAAATTAAAAATTTTCTAACTATTATTTATATATATATATATATATAATTATATATATAATACAATATTAATATATATATATATATATATATATATATATATTAATATAAATATATTATATATTATAAATATATAATATATTATATTATATATATATAATATATATAATATTAATTATATTAATATATATTATATATTATATATATTAATATATATATTATATTAATATATATAATAATATTACTGTATAATTAAATTAAATCCGTATTTAATAATATAGTCTCAAAATATTTAGTAGCCTTTAACAGAATAGGGAAGCATTGTACGTACTGGAGCGCCTTTACAGTTGGCCATATACTAGTAATCGTTATATAAATCATTATTACATAACAAGCTAAAAGACATAGTAGTTAAACTCTTTTTGAGATTTTAAAAGCAGGCACATATATATACAGAGCACATTTTTTGATATTTATTCTTAATATACATAGATTTATTATATATACACACCGTGTTTTTTTTTTTCTCAAAAAAAAACAAATTTAAAAAAAAACAGTTTTTATCTTTGACACGAGAGAGAGACGTTCACTACTGACCTATCTCATCCGTTCTTATTACATTTTCATGTCAAGTATATAATATACGATCAGCTAAGTTATCCATTTGTGAGTTTATTTTTCTCATTACTGGACTATCTTAGTATAGCAATGTTTTATCTTTAATTATATTATATCCTTTATAGGGGGTTTCAATAGCCGACCTATAAGTATGAGTGAACAATGAGTAGGAAAGGTCCCTCCGTCCGTCCCCCGTGTGGTATATCACGTGGATAATACCTCACTATAGACTTGATCATGTCCATAATACTTTCTGGTTTACCCTTGGGAATGTCTTTTAGTTATAAATCGACTAATTTTGCAAAACTTAAACGTTTCTACCATCTGTAGATAAGATGGAGTTATCCTTCGTTCTTCTCAAAAATAATAATTATATTAAATTTATTTTTCAAACTATTTTTTTAACTTAACTAAAATAGAGTTATAAATATTAAATCTCTACAGTTGTCTCCATTATTAATTTTTTAAAATATATATATTATTGTGTCCAGTATGAACTGTAGATAGTCACTGCGCTGAATAATATAAATATTTGTTTTATTTATTGCTCTCTCGAGATGCTCGGTTCACGGTTGGAGTGTATGGTAGTTGTGTATAACATGACAATAGCTCTATGCTGCTTCCGAGGTTGATCACTAATAGATAGAGTTTAGGTATTATATATTTAATTTACTACCGCAGTATCCGGTTATAATAAGATGAGTATGAAGTTTGTATTACTTATATTATAGCTACAACAGACTTAATCACCGTGTATTGAAAGTCTTTATTTAAGCCTCAATAGGTAGTTAGCCTCACCTATGAACTTCCTAAGGTTGTACCTGTTAATATATAAAATTGTATTATTATACATTATAATTTTGAGTACATATCAACCCTCCTTCTCATAGGAGCCCGGTGGCAGGTAAATGAGAGCACTACCGCTCCCCTCAATTCACACCCCCTTCTAATCTCGCCCTCAACCACACTCCTCCACAACTCTATTGCCTGGCCAACACCCACCCTCTTTCCTCCCCAATGCCGCTCCCTCCTCCAGGCATGCTCCTTTATTCCATCCATCCACCTCCTTTTTGGTCTCCCCCTTCCTCTCCTTCCTTCCCCTCCGCCTCCCAAACTCTTCTAACCACTCTCTGTTCCTCCCATTCTCACTAAATGCCCATACCATCTTATTTCCTTCTCCGCTCTTCCCACCAGAACATTCCTCCAATCACATCTCTCCTCACGCAACCCTATTCCTGATCTCTCCTTCTACTGACCGCCCACAACGGGCTCTCAACCCCTTCATTCTCAAAATACTTCCAATTTTCCTTGGACCTGGCTTCAACCCCACGTTTCACACCCATACAACACCGCTGTTACACAAATTTTTTCAAACATACTCTATCTTAAACTTTCCTGTGATTAGATTCCCCCCCTTTCCATATTTCTCTACAGACCACTCAGCTTCTCATTCCCTTCACCATTCTATGCTCTATTCCTCCTTCATCCTCCCCCCTTATCAACCCATCCCTAATATCTAAAATTTTACTTTCTTCCAATTACTACACCCCCTATCTTAACTTAACCGCCTCCGCCCTCCTCCTCTCCTCCTCCTCCTCCCTAAAACTTTACTCTTACCTGGATTTATTTAAGCCCTTTTGTCCACACATTCTCTCAAACTCCCTCACAAATACCTCAGCCCTTCCGCGCTCTTCGCCACTAGGGCAGTATCTCCGCAAACAGTATCATGTTCACTTCTCTTCTATCATTCCCATTCATCAATTCACCCCCACCCTCCCTCACCATCCTCTGCAAACACTCTCCATAAACAAATGGAATAGCCACGGCGACATTACACACCTGCCTCAATCCTCTCACCACACCAAACATCTCACTCTCCCCTCTACACTCTCACACAACATTCTACGTATTCCTAATAGAAAAGCCTCATACCTTTCCTAAATTACCCCCACCCATTTTCCTCCAACACCCTCCATAATTCACCCCTATTCACTCTATCATATGCTTTTCTAAATCTAAAAACAACCCATACACTTTCCTTTCCTCTCTATACTTTTCTCCACAAGCATCTTTAATGTAAACACTTGATCCACACACCCTCTTCCTTCCCTAAACCCTCCTTGTTCTTCCCCCATTCTCCCTCCGTTAAACCTCTTACTCTCTCAATCAGTATTCTTCCGTACACTTTCCCTACCACACTTAAAAGACATATACCTCTCTATAATTTCCACATTCCATCCTATCCCCTTTCCCCTTTTACAGGGGAACCAAACAACCATCCTCCCAATCCTGTGGTACCTCACCACTCCTCCAACATATGTTATAATAATCTATACAGCCATTCCTCCACCCCTCTGCCTCTCTTCCATTCTCACCCCATCCAGACCTGCGGACTTCCCTTTTTTTTTCCTTTATTCACAGCCCTAATAATTTCTCCAGTTGTAATTTCATCCTCCCCCCCTCCCTCCACCACTTCATTTCCCCATCCTCATTTGCATTTCTTCCTCCCTACCCAACCCTTCATTCAATGTCCACTAAAGTACTCCCCACTCTCCTCACCGATCCTCTCGTCCTATCCACACCAGGGCTACTCGTTGGATACTATCCCCTACCCCTGGCCTTCTTCTTCTTTTTTTATTATAATTTTTTCCAGAACATCTTACTCCCCGATTCAAAATTTTTCGTCACTTTTCTACACCATTCCCCTTTTGCTCTTCTCTTTCGCCCTCTCCACCGCCCTCTTTGCTTTCACTCTAACCCTTCTATATTCCTCCCAACTATCTTCTCTCCTACCTCCCAACCATTTCACATAAGCTTCCCTTTTTCCTTTTCACCACCTCATTCACCTCCCACTTCCACCATCACTTTCCTTTCCTTCTACTTGCTCCCACCATTTTTACTCCGCATACCCTTCTAGCCTCTTCACATACTCGCTCTCTAAATCTCTTCCATCCCCTCCACCTCACCATCCGTCCTCTCACGTTTCTCTCCATCCTGTCCTCCAACCTCTCCTATACTCCCTCCCACACACTATCTCCTCCAATTTTACCTTTATCCCTTCCACTCTCCTCTTTTCTCCCCTCTCCCTAACCATCCCCTCTCCTCCCACCATTATCCTAGCAAAACACCACAATAGTGATCCGATATCCCCCTCGCCCCGCCCCTCTTAATACAATTTACATCTAATAACTACCTCTTATCCTTCCCATTTACACACACATAATCTAGTAACGCCTTCCCCCCGTTATCTCACTCTTCCATGTATACTTATGATTCTCACTTTTTTTAAACCACGTATTCCCCACTATCATTCTTCTTTCGACACACAACTCTATCAGACTTTCTCCATTAGCATTCCTCTCCCCTACCAAAAGGTCCTATTAATTCTTCCCACCCCACCCTTCCCACTCCTGCATTCAAATCTCCCAATAGACAAATTTTTTCATTTACCCCAAAACTTTCCCAACACTCATTCAGCTCCCCCCAAAATCTTTCTCTCTCCTCCTCCCTCGCTCCATTCACTGGTGCGTACGCACATATAAAAACCCACATTTCCCCCCCGAATTTCACTTTTACCCACATTATCCTAGAACTCACCTGGTTACACAATCTCACCTTGTCCCACATCTCTTTCCTCATAACTATTCCCACCCCTTCCCTCGCCCTCACTCTCTCGTTCACCCCCGAAATCATACCCTTGTATTCTCCAAAATTCATCTCCCTCTTTCCTTTCAACTTAGTTTCTGTTATCCCTAGCACATCCAACCTTTTCTCCTCAAACATCAACCCTACTTCCTCCCTCTTCAAATCCTCGTTTACCCCTCTCACATTCATACACCCCACCCTGATTACCACTCTCCTCCCCATCTTTCCCTATTTCAATAAATAACTCAATCAGGCTGTACGCTTTATGGGAACCCCCACCCTTGGTGATTCCCAACACCTAGGGCTACCACCCCGCTCACCAACCCACAATAACAACCACAAAATACGTTAAAACAATATAAGACACAATAAAAGGTTAATTACTTAAAAACTCCTTAAAATCACTTCCAATAAAAAAAAGTTAAAATGACAATATACAGTAAAAATATAAAAGGTTATAACCTACACTATCAATTTATATTTATTCCTACCCCCCTTCCCCCCTCCTCTTCCCTCCCACTCCCTCCCTTTTCTTTCCTCTTTAAAATATACACACGTTAAAAATTTTATTATCTATTAAAAAAAAAGGAAAAAACTTTATTTAATCTTTAAAATTCTTTAAAATCTCTTATATTTACAAATATATATAAAATCGCTTCAATATAAAATATAAAAATATAAAATATAAAATATAAAAAGGTTAAAACCTACACTCTATAATTTACACTATAATACCCCGTTAAATTTATTTATTTATTAAAACATTGATAGTAACTAAATATATTGTGTAACACTAAATATAATTGTGATACTGTAAAAGACAAGTTTTTAATAAATAAATAAAGGTTTTAACCGGGGGTATAATAGTGTAAGATTGGGGTATGTAGGTTTTTAACCTTTATATTTTTATATTTTTATATTTTTATATTTTATATTGAAGCGATTTTATATATATTTGTAAATATAAGAGATTTTAAAGAATTTTAAAGATTAAATAAAGTTTTTTCTTTTTTTTTTTTAATAGATAATAAAATTTTTAACGTGTGTATATTTTAAAGAGGAAAGAAAAGGGAGGGAGTGGGAGGGCCAGAGGAGGGCGGAAAGGGGGTAGGAATGAAACTCATAAATTGATAGTGTAGTTATAACTTTTATATTTTTTACTGTATATTGTCATTTAACTTTTTTTTATTGGAAGTGATTTTAAGGAGTTTTTAAGTAATTAACCTTTTTATTGTGTTTATATTGTTTTAAACGTATTTTGTGGTTGTTTATTGTGGGTTGGGCTGAGCGGGCTGGTAGCCCTAGGTGTTGTGGAATAAAGGGTGGGGGTTCCCATAGACGTAACAGCCTGATTGAGTTATTTATTGAAATAGGGAAAAGATGGGGAGGAGAGTGGTAATCAGGGTGGGGTGTATGAATGTGAGAGGGGTAAACGAGGATTTGAAGAGGGAGGAAGTAGGGTTGATGTTTGAGGAGAAAAGGTTGGATGTGCTAGGGATAACAGAAACTAAGTTGAAAGGAAAGAGGGAGATGAATTTTGGAAGAATACAAGGGTATGATTTCGGGGGTGAACGAGAAGAGTGAGGGCGAGGGAAGGGGTGGGAATAGTTATGAGGAAAGAGATGTGGGACAAGGTGAGATTGTGTAACCAAGTGAGTTCTAGGATAATGTGGGTTAAAAGTGAAATTCGGGGGGGAAATGTGGGTTTTTAATATGTGCGTACGCACCAGGGAATGGAGCGAGGAGAAGGAGAGAGAAAGAATCTACCGTCCTGAATGACTGCCTGGGAAAGCTTTACCGCGCAACGAAAAAATTTTTCTATTGGAGATTTGAAATGCAGGAGTGGGAAGGTGGGGGTGGGAAGAATATACGGACTCTTTTGGGGGTAGGGGAGAGGAATGCTAATGGAGGAAAGTCTGATAGAGTTGTGTGTCGAAAGAAGATGATAGTGGGGAATACGTGGTTTAAAAAAAGTGAGAATCATAAGTATAACATGGAAAAGTGAGAATAAGGGGGGGAGGGCGGTACTGGATTATGTGGGTGTAAATGGGAAGGATAGAGGTAGATTATTAGATTGTAAATGTATTTAGAGGGGCGGGGGGGGATATCGGATCACTATTTGGTGCTTGCCAGGATAAGGGGGGGAGGAGAGGTGATGGTTAGGGAGAGGGGAGAAAAGAGGAAGAGTAGAAGTGATAAAGGTGGAAAAATTGGAGGAGACAGTGTGTAAGAGGGAGATTAGGAGAGGTATGGAGGACAGGTGGAGAAACGTGAGAGGGACGGGAATTTGGGAGGTGGAGGGGGAGTGGAAGAGATTTAGAGAGGCAGTATGTGAAGAGGCCAGAAGGGTATGCGGAGTAAAAAGGGTGGGTGCAAGTAGAAGGAAGGGAGTGAATGGTTGGAGCTGAGAGGTGAATGAGTGGGTGAAAGGAAAAAGGAAGGCTTATGTGAATGGTTTGGAAGTTAGAGAGAAGATATTGGGAGGAATATAGAAAGGGTTAGAGTGGAAGCAAAGAGGGCGGTGGAGAGGGCGAAAAGAAATGCAAATAGGAATGGTGTAGAAAAGTGACGGAAAATTTTGAATCGGGAAGGATGTTCTGGAAAGAAGTTAATAAAAAAGGAGAGAAGGAGGAACGGTTGGTGGGAGGATTAAGGAGGAGATGGGGAGTGGGGATAGGAGGAGAGGATCGGTGAGGCAGAGGTGGGGGGAGTTTTTAGTGGACTATTGAATGAAGGGGTGGGGGGGTAGGGGAGGAAGAAATGCAAGAGGTGAGGATGGGAAATGAAGGGGGGGGAGGGGGGAGGATGAAATACAACTGGAGGAAATTATTAGGGCTGTTGAATAAAGGAAAAAAAGGGAAGTCCGCAGGTATGGTTGGTGTGAGAATGGAAATGTTGCAGAAGAGGTAGAGGGGTGGAGGAATGGCTGTATAGATTATATAACATATGTTGGAGGAGTGGTGAGGTACCACAGGATTGGGAGGGATGGTTGTTTGGTTCCTCTGTATAAAGGGAAAGGGGATAGGATGGAATGTGGAAATTATAGAGGTATATGTCTTTTAAGTGTGGTAGGGAAAGTGTACGGAAGAATACTGATTGAGAGAGAGAGGTTTAACAGAGGGGAGAATGGGGGAAGAACAAGGAGGTTTAGGGGGGAAAAGGGCTGTGTGGATAGTGTTTACATTAAAGAATGCTTTGTGGAGAAGTATGAGAGGAAAGGGAAAGTGTTGGGTGTTTTTTAGATTTAGGCGAAAGCATCTGATGAGTGAATGGGGTGACTTATGGAGGGTGTTGGAGGGAAAATGGGTGGGGGGTTAATTTTAGGAAAGGTATTAGGGGCTTTTTTAGGAATAGTAAATGTGTTGAGAGTGTTAGGAGGGGAGAGTGAGATGTTTGGGAATGGTGTGTGGATTGAGGCAGGGGTGTGTAATGTCGCCGTGGCTATTCAATTTGTTTATGGAGAGTGTTTTGCAGAGGAATGGTGAGGGAGGGTGGGGGGTGGAATTGATGAATGGGAATGATAGAAGGGAAAGTGAACATGATACTGTTTGCGGATGATACTGCCTAGTGGGCGAAGAGCGCGAAGGCTGAGGTATTTGTGAGGGAGTTTGAGAGAATGTGTGGACAAAAGGGGCTAAAAATAAATCCAGGTAAGAGTAAAGTGTTTGTGTTTGAGGAGGAGAAGAGAGGAGGGGGAGGGATTAGAGGTTAGAGTAGGGGGTTTAGTATTTGAAGAAGTAAAGATTTTTAGATACTTTAGGGATGGAGTTGGGTAAGGGGGAGGGATGAAGGAGGAGATAGAGCAGAATAGGTGAAGAATGAGAAGCTTTGAGTGGTCTGAGAAAAATATGGAAAGGGGGGGATCTTCACAAGAAATTAGAGAAATAGTTATGTTTGAAAAAATTTGTGTACCAGCCGTGTTGTATGGGTGTGAAACGTGGGTTGAATGCCAGTCAGGAAAAGTTGAAGATTTGAGATGAGGGTTGAGACGGTTTGTTGGGGTCAGTAGAAGGGAGACGGATCAGGAATGGGTGGTGAGGGAGAGATGTGATTGGAGGAATGGTCTGGTGGGAAGAGCGGAGAAGGGAATGTTAAGATGGGATGGGCATCTAGTGAGAATGGAGGAACAGAGAGTGGTTAGGAGAGTTTGGGGGGCGGAGGGGATAGGAAGGAGAGGAAGGGGGAGACCAAGTAAGAGGTGGATGGATGGAATAAAGGAGATGCTGAGGAGGGAGGGATGGGGGAGGAAGGGGGTAGGGTGTTGGCGAGGGATGAGTGGGGTGGAGGAGGTGGGTGAGGGAGAGGATGAGGGGGGTGTGAATGAGGGA
>JABUQX010057563.1:0-15000 GCA_015478945.1 Trachelipus rathkii
GACTATATATAATATAATATATAATATAATATATATATATATATATTAATTATAATATATAATATATGATATATATATAATATTATATAATATATTATATATATTAATATATATATATATATTGTATAATATAATATATAAATATATTAAATAATAAATATATATATCTATAATATATATATATTATAGTATAATAATATTATAATATATAATAATATTATTAATGTATATATATATATTAATATAATTTATAATTATTTATTATATATATAATTATATATTAATATTACTATAATAATATATATATATACTATGATTAATATATCTAATATGTATATATATTAATATATATATAATAAATATATATATATATATATATATATATATTAATATATAATTATATATAATATAATACCAAGTTATATATATATATACTAATTATATAGATTAGTGAAGGGACACAAATCTTGGAGAGCAATAAAGCCTATTTTGATATGAAGGAACTAAATAGAGTATATATAATGGGTACCGAATATTCGAGAAATAATAGGGTCTTAATTTAAAATACTGAAGTTCAATTATCTAGAAACAAGATAGTAAATTTACAAGTATTCTAGAGATGGATATACTATTAGGTAGTAGGTAACTTATGATCCCCGAGAAGCGTCTGACTCATAAAAATAGGGATTACGTATCTACTTAGTTGTCGGAGTGTTCTGAGCGATTCTAAAGATATATAAGTCCTAAAAGAGTGAGAGTTAGCGACCTAGGTGGATACTAACTGGCCGATCGCGCGAACTTATGTTTGTGATAGTTCGTAAAAAATTGATTCCCGTAGGGAATCAATTTTTGAGCCACCTTCAGCGTTTGCTACTGCGGTTCCTGCGACTCCGGTTCTGGCTCAGGTTCGACTCCGGGTCCGACTCCGGGTCCGACTCCGGTTCCGCTCCGTTCAGCACAACCTGTATTGGAGGAGTTGGCATCGGCTCCGGTGCAGGAGCCACTGCGGTGCCGAGTTAATAAACAGTCATATAACAACAATGTTGGTGTCCTTATATAGGTTATCAAGCCTGTAGATCTCGAATATGAGGGTTATAAGTCCGTATAGGGTGTCTAGGGCCCCCCATTAGGGGGGTCCTGACTGAAAAAAAAGAGCACAGAGTGTAAAACAGAGGTCGAAGGAGGAAGGATGAAGGAAGATAAAGAGGAAAGAATGAGAAAGGAGTCTGACTCAGAGAGTAGGAGTTGAACAGCCGCACCGGTGCTGGCTCCAGTGCGGTGCTGGGATAGTAAATATTTGTATAATAATACAATATTGGTTGTAAAAATATATGTTTATAAGGACGTAGATCTCAACTAGGGGTGTTGGGGCTCTCTCATGGCATTGCGGATTGTGTCACCAAGCCCAGGATCGATGCGTGTGCGCGCCCGCAGGCGCGCCTTCCAGTGCATATCCGGCGCGAACCGCGATTGCGCGCGCCTCCCACCGCCCTCTGCAGCGCATCCGCCGCGAAACCGGACGCGTGTGCGGCGCCTGCAAGGTCGTGACTGACCGGCCATCAAAAAAAATTTACGTTTTTAAATACCCTAAAAGTAGTAAATCAGTAAATTAGTAATCACAATGCCTCTCCCTGCCCCTTCTACCCTTTGTCCATCCATGATCTATTGATCTATTGATCTATTGATTCAAGTCATATTTTTTATTAAAATTGCTATGTTTTACATACCCTAAATCAGTAAATCAGTAAATCAAACAACCCTCACCACTCCCCCTCCCCCCCTCCCTACCTCCCATCTATTGATCTTTTGATTCTAGTCATATTTTATTAAAAATTGTTCTGTTTACCACATCTTAAAACAGAAAATCAATTGATTCATGGTATCCTCCCCCCTCTCTCCTTCCCATCCATGATCTATTGTTCTATTGAGCTAGTGAATCATTTATAACATAAACGCAACCCTTTTCTTATTCATTAGTGTTCAGGTATCAATCTAGAATGGACGTTGGTAAATTTATGTTCCGCGCTCACTGCTACATGTCTTTGTACCTGGTCCTACGGGGTGCGGAAAAACTTCTGGGGTTATTAAACAATTTTTAAAAAGACGCGTTCGGGGAGAATTTTGGACGGGAAAGGTTAAAGAATAAGCGCACAACCTGTTAAAATCATAGTGGTGCTACAGTGTTAGCAAGAAAATTTAAGATTACAAAGATGCTAATCGAATTCAATGAAATGTTATATGACATGAAAGCTTTTTCAATGTTTACAGAGGACATAAAATTAATAATCTTGATGATCTGATGCAAAATTGAATGAGGATATAGCGGAAACTTTCACAGTTTACTCTCATCATTTAAAACATCACGTATTTTTTATAACGCCGAATATCTTTCATCAGAATAAAGTATATGCGTGATGTGTCTTAAACACACAGTATTTAATCTTGTTCGGTGCAAAGAAGGGACTATGAAAGTCAGGTCAATTGTTGTGGCACCCAATGTTCCTACTCAAATCTTAAAGACTTTCCTAAAAGTAATATAAAGAAGTTACATCTACACCTCTCACGGTTATTTACTCTGTGAGCTTCATTCTAAGAACACGCATAGGTGTTGCTGCGTACAAATATCTTGCCTAACGAGATTGAGACAGTATACATACCTGAATAATGAGTGATTTAGTAGCAGAGTATTTACCTCTTATGAGAAAATTTAAAAACGCTCAAACCTTCTGAATAAACGTAAACTGACTGTGAAGATGGACAAATTATACAATATAATAGGCAGAAGTATGCCTAAAATCTTATAAAAGAAAATGTTCCTTTAAACAGGCCTCAGAAGGTAAAGCAACGTCCGTTCGTAATAGAAACATCATTAAAAAACTTGCTGGAACGTAAGAAAACTTAAAAATAAAAAGAGCTATTACAGAAAGGTGGGAGTGTGTTCGCTACCTTTACTCTTCCGTTATACCCTTTGCATACCAAGTGCTCGCTCCAATGATGAAAAGGTAGTAGTTGTTATTACCTACAGCGATTATAGAAGATGAAATATAAACACATAGACCCCAGCCTCTCAACAACAACAACAAAACCAACACAACAACCAACAACAAACAACAACAACAACAAAAAACACAACAACAACAACAACAACAACAACAACAACACCGACAACCAACAACAACAACAGTTCGAACAACCTCAATCAAACCCTCAACTGCAACAGGTAGTATAACCCTTATCAACCGTTGATTCAACAGCAGCCTTTGAGTTTATATGATCCAAATTGAACAGATAAATAATTACGAGAAGGAACTTGCATAAAAATATTAAACTCGATGTAACATTCACGAAAAAGAATCCTATATCCAATGCTATACAAAAATATTAGATCTAAAAGTTTTTATTAAATTCACATAAAGGAAGATTCAGCTCTAGGCACCAGAACTTAAGATTGATGTGAAAAGAGAAGATAATTTTAAACATATAATCAAGGAAAGCTTACCAATGAGGAATAAGAAAGCGGTATAGCTCTATATAAATATTTAAAAAGATAATTACTGGAATGAACTCGGTCAAATCGATTATTGACGGAGAAACAATAGCTGGATCGAATATTGTTGACTTGATATCCCGATCTCTCCCGTGATTGGGAGAAGGCTCCAGTGGCGGGTGAACAGGATAAAAAGAACCAGACTATTAATTTCCGAGATTTAATTCAGAATAAACAAAGATTAGCGATCTGGATAATTATGCCCAATGTCTCCTAGAACTGTCACGAAGTCCCTCTGGTTACTTCTTTGCAATCGGATAGATTTAAAGTTGAATAAGTAGCAAGTACCAGTACGTTTCAAGTGTATAGAAGAATAAGAAAGAAAACCATACGATCGTTTTCAAAATGGATTAGTTCTAATGATTATTGTAATTTTTTATAATGATTGTTATTTGAATTTAAAATGATGTATAAACCTATGTTATCTTTCTGTATACATCTGCTATGTTTTTAGACTTGTAATTAAAATAGTTAATATATTTGTAATTAAGAAATAAAAATTTCATATATACGAATATAATGACTATTATAATTACCGTTTTCAGTATAAACTGAAATCTAATTTTTACCTGTCAACGTCATTGTGAATCATGGAGGCTAAGGAGCGGGTCGATAAATATTACTTTGACGTGAAACAACCATACAGTTACGGGGTTTTTCAAGTTTGCATCAAAGTTCCACAAATTATACAAAAAGAATTGAAAAAATATTTAGGAAGGCGAGATGCTTTTACCCTACAATAAACCTATAACGAAACAAATTTGCCGACACGGAAACTAATTAGCTTCCACATTAGATGGCGTATGGCAATAGATTTGACCTGATATGAAAATTTTCAGTCTTGCTATTGAAAATTTATGTTATATCCACATTTGAGAAACTATGTAAAAGAAAAATACTTATGGTGGGTTTTAAAAGATAAAAAATCAAAGCTGTTGCCTACAGCAGTCAGAGAATTAAATGAAGTGGTAATCTCCTCAGAAGAATATGGGACTGAATTCAAGGTTCTGAAGATTTTAGGTAAAGAGTTTCAAGAAATAGTCACTGAGTATGACATAGGGTATTACAACACATTTTCAGTTAATAAAGCAGCTATAGTTGAAAGAGTACAAAGGACTATAAAAGAAAGAATGCATAGGTATTTTACGATGAATACATTTAAATATTTCGATATACTGCAAGACTTGGCTTACTCTTATAATCGTTCTTATCATAGAACACTTAAGAATACACCTATAGAGATGGTGAAGACAAAACCTGCTGTACCTATCAACTCAATGGGAAAAATAAAAGATAACACTGGTGTTAAAGTAGGAGATTATGTCGAGAGTAGTGCCAGGACTGAGAAAATTTCAGAAAAGGGTATGAAGCCGGTTGGTCGCGAGAAGTTTTTAAGTAGATACCATCAGAGAATTACCTTAAAGACAAGGTAAAATTATATATCGTTGAGGATTTAGATGGTGAAAAAATAAAAGGAGGATTCTATAAACAAGAAATATAGAAAATACGATTTGATCTTAACCCTTTCACTGCGGGCGCTGACTCAGCGTGTGTACCGCTCATGACGGAAGAAATACGCACATGGAAGAAATACGCACATATTTATTTATTTTGCTTCTGTATATATATATATATATATATATATATATATATATATATATATATATATATATATATATAATATATATATATATTTCTAGATCATATATGCAGTGTAGATAATTTATATTCATATATATCAAATATATATATATATATTATATATTAATATATTATATATATATATAATATATAATATAATATATAAATATATATATATATCTTTATTCTATATATATATATATATATATATATATATATATATATATATATATAATATATATATGGCCAAACTAAAGAAGTTACCCGCATCATATCTCAAAAACTAAGATAGGTACAAGAAAACTGATAACATATATGGAATCAGCGTATGAAATTTGTACGGAAAATGAAAAAAAAAATTTTTTTTTTTTTTTTTTTTTATATCTCCAAAAAACTACGATAGGTAGAAGAAAACTAATAACATATATGGAATCAGCGTGTGAAATTTGTATGAAAAAAAAGAAATTTTTTTTTTTTTTACCAATAACATATTTGGAATCAGCATATGAATTTTTTTAGGGGGCTCGAGCCGACGTCGGACAGAGGGGGGACGAAGTCCCCCGTCGTCCCCCGTTAGGCCGAGAGACCCCGACTCTTTGCATCTTTGCGGTTTACCCTGGGGTATTCTTTTAGTTAAAAAAAAAATCCATTTTTTCATACAAATTTCATACGCTGATTCTAAATGTATTAGTTTTCTTTTACCTATCTTAGTTTTGAAGATATAAAAAAAATAAAAAAAATGTTAAATTTTTTTTTTTCCATACAAATTTCATACGCTGATTCCATATATGTTTTCAGTTTTCTTGTACCTATCTTAGTTTTCGAGATATGATGCGGGTAACTTCTTTAGTTTCACCTATATATATATATATATATATATATATATATATATATATATATTTATTATATATTATAACCTATATATATATATATATATATAATAATTATATATAATATATATATAATAATTTGGACAAAAAAATTAAATTCCGATAAACCAATCAAAATTGCCACAACTCATTTAGTTTTTGAAAATTTCCAAATACTTCCCATTGTCCTGTATATATTTTGTAAATTCCTCTCTGTCTTCTCACACATATCACCTATTATATATATACTATATATATTAATTATATATATTATACTATATTATATAATAATTATATATATATATATATATTATATACTACTCTACTCTACTCTCTATATATATATATATATATATATATATATATATATATATATACAAAGGGAAGAAATAAGAAATTTTGCATACATTGAGGCAAAGGTTGGGGGGGGGTAAGGGGGTAGGGAAGAAAAGTAAGAGATTGAGGGGCTCTCGAGTAAAGATGAAAGCTATTTGGATGGGGGATAAGGGTGATACAATTATAAAAAATCATCTCCGCATCTAGAATACTAAGCCAAATTTTCAGTGAAACCGAGCTTTGTAACATCTCGCCGCTCTCTGCGCTTGGTTCATACTGACTAAAATCAAAGGGGAGACCTGTATTTATAACCTCGTACTGCTCTTAAAATTGCCAAATATCACTAGATAAATGTAGGATAACGTAAATTTAGAAAAGAAACCAAAGACTCCATGACTGAAATACATATAGAACGAATACGACTTATGACGTAACATATACGTCATCAGTCATACTATAGACAATTCTCGTGACGTATGTCATACGTCATCCGCAGCGAAAGGGTTAAAAACATATATTTTACGAAAAAATTTTAGACTCACAATGGAAAGGTAAAAATAAGCAGTATCTTGTCAAATGGATAGGTTACCCTGTGAAGTTTAACAGTTATATAAAGGTTAGCGAGATTAAGAAACATTGATCAGTTACTTTGTGAACATGGAGAGTGAAGAATATTTCTATTTAACGTTGCCGTCATCGGCTTCTATGCCTACATCCTGGAAATAAAATATCATAATTTACTACAGAGTAAATTTTGGTCCTATAAAACTCCGAACGAGCCAATTACGAAGTGGATTATGCCGAAATGATACTGGAATGCGCGTGTAGAGAAATATGCCCTGAAGTCACACACGGCATTGTAATATTTAAAAGTGTTGAGAATGTTAAAAAACGTATTAAAAATTAACACAGATATGAGAAGAGTGTTATCGTGAGAGCCGATAGAGAATATTTCTATGAAAGATATTTAATAAACAGAGGTTTCTATAAATCTCTTACCGATGTGTTCGTAGATTTGAACAAGCAATTTAAATCAAGTCGTATATGTAAAGATTTAGTATTTCTAGTTAATAGAACATTCAACGAGGACAATGTATTAATCACCTTAAAGTCTCAAGCTCTAGTAAACTTGAAAGATAGAAGTTTATTTATTTTCCACACTTCAGACTGGTTTTGTAAATGTAGTTACTTACGTGATGATACAATATTGAGAATTAACGATATCAAAGCACCTCTAAATGAATTAATACATTATATCCCCACGATGGAAGAGTATTTAGATAAGCTTATAGCAAAAGCAACACCGATGATTCATTACATTTTGTATGTGATCCTTCAAAGATGTTACATGATCCTGGTGTAGCGTATGTTTACAGCGACATTGTAGAACCCCAGTATGTTGGAACACTAAAGCTCAGTTACTAAGAGTGATACATATTTCCTAAAGAGGCAGAGTTAAGAAGTTTCCCTGAGTGTAACACTATATACTCTGAATCATGCTCAATTACGAACTAGTTAAGAGCTGTATACTAAGAGATGTCGAGAACCCTTACCCATCATGAATACACCAATGGTACGGCCTGTGTGAACGTGCAATAACGGAAGAAGGCTCGGTAGTGTAAAGAGTCAGCTCGAAATGTTTGTATAATGAAATTGCAGACACCTGTAAATCATGACATCCGATAGATCATTTCTATCTAACGCCTGCCATCATCGGCCTCAATGGATCTACATCCTGCTAATAAAATATCAGACTATACCCAATTATTGAACCCTATAACTTTTGAGCGAGAAATGTATGAAGCAGGATCTAAGTGAAACTAACTTCTTGAATGCATCTGTTGAGGATATATTAGAGTCCCTCTGCCTTATAATATTCTAGACGTTGAATGATGTAAAATAAAGTATTAAGAATTAAAAGTAAGACACTAGACATTATTGAACTGATGGAAAAAATATTTCTAATGAAAAAATATTTCATAAGCGGGTCCTTTAAATTCGGTTACTGATTGTGTTTCATGGCTTAAACAAGAAAATTTGAATACAAGTACTGCTATTGTCAAGAGATTTAGTGTTTCTTGTTAATAAAAACCGTTATGAATATAACGTGTTACATCACATTAAAAATCTCAAACTCTTGTGAACCTGAAAGATAGAAGTTTATTTATTTTCCATTCAGCAGCATGGTTTCGTAAATGTCATTACTCGCATGTAGACTCAATATTGAGAAATAATGACATCAAACCATCTCTAAAGGATCTAATACGTTATATACCAACGATGGAAGAGTATGTGTCAAAAAATGACACCGCGAGTTCATTACATTTTGTATGCATGCCTTCTAAGATGTTTCAAGATCCTGGTATGGCCTATGTTTATACAGATATTATAGACCATCAGTACGTAGGGAATACTAAAGCCTCTTTGTTAAGAGTAGTTTATTTTCCTAAAGGTAAAAGAGTTATAAGTTTTCCTAATGTTCACTACTTACCGTTGAGTAAGACCCACTGAGTTCTATTCGTCATTATATATAAGAGACTGGAAGTAAATCCAACCCATATCCACAAGTGGGTACAGCATGTGTAAAGTACACGTTAGAAGGAAGCTCCGTTAAATAATAATGGAAAGAGAACGAGTCTTCAGGGGTTCAAGAATGCAGAGTGGATACGGTTTAGGTGGATTTTTTGCTTCGTTGTTCAGACGTGCTATCCCTTTGTTAAATCAGGAGGTAAATACCTCGCTAAAAAAGCAGCTAGGACAGGTATAGATACTTTCCAGGATATTATGGGAGGTATCGACCCTCGAACAGCTGTAAAACGTCGATTAGTCGATGCTTCTGATGAAATGTTAGATGATGTTAAACGAAAAATACGACGTAAGATGACAGGTCAAGGTGTAGGTCGCCGTAAAAAACCTATAAAGAGGAATGGGAAAGGACCACTAAAGAAAAAGTGTATTGATGTGTTTGCCCTTTAATAACGATGATAAGTGGTAACTTTTTTTTTTTTTTTTATCAAAACAAGGTGACAACCGGACCTGGGGGTATAATAAGGAATGTTTAAATTATCCTCAGCAATATTGCTGGGACAGTACCACAAGATGCATTTCCTATCCATCCCTCCAGCCGCAAGACTGTTGTAAGAGTGAAGTTGGATCTCTTCTCAGTGAACCCTACACAGAAGTGTGAGTGATCCAATCTTTATTAAGTATTAATCCGTCACGCAATCAACAAATACAGCTGTACTTCGAATTCAATAACGCCAGGCACTTCTGATCCACCATATCTTGACCATTCGAATGTATTTTTATATCTGAAGACTAAGTTAGTAAACGCAGATGGTTCAGATCTCACAGGAACCGATCACATAGTATCCACCGAGACAAATTTCCTGTATACGTGTTTTAATCAACTTGAGGTGTTTTTAAATGAAACATCTCTAGGAGCATCAGCTGCAGGTTACCCTTATCGAAGTTATATTTAAATTTTAATAAATTATTCTCAAAAAGGGAAGGAGTCTCATCTACAATCATGTGGATATTAAAATTTAAAAGATGTAGAGAAACATAGAACCAGTGCTGCTAAATCTAAAAATAACACGTATGAATATTATGGACGTGTAAACGGTGATATATTCTCTCAGGAAAAGACTTATTCTACCATCAGTGGATACTCGTATCAGGTTAACTAGAATCTACACCTGAATTTGCTCTTAATGTTAAAAGCGCTTTTAGCAACAACTACGGCTCCAAAGCCTATCTTTAAATTACTGGATGCTTATCTTTATATACGGTAAAGTGAAATTTTATCTCCCATTAAACGATATGGAAATAGAGAAATCTTTTTGACCGATACAGCGAGATATCCCAATGCAAGAGATTTGAGACACTAAAATTTCAATTTACCCAAAGGGGTTCTTCGAGCATTACTTGAACTCTAACATCGTCAATGCGAGCTTACCTCAGAAGGTATAATAGGAATTGTAGTAACACGATGCTTTTCTGGCAAACAATGGAAATTCCGGCTTTTAAATTTACCCATTTTCGGCTTAGAAGGGACAGTTACATGTAAATGGTCAACCATACGGTCGTGATTTTGAGATGATATACGAAGGCTCACACATTCTCAATGTTCGCGTCTTTTTTACGATTTATTTGCCAATACGGTATCATGCAGCGATAACGGTAAGGGTGTTGATCTCAAGAATTATGCTGGAAACAGTAATTTATATGCATACGATCTCACTGCCGATCTTTCAGCTTGTAATGCTTATCAAATCTCAATATCCTAAGAAAAGGAACTTTAGGATTGAGTCTCAATTTGACAAATTTGACATCCAAATCTCCATTCTGGTTATCTGGAACATCCTGCAATCATCGAGATGACAGAGGTACGAAATATATAATCTTTGAATTATAAGATGAATGAAGAAGAAATAATAAACGCCTTCCGGAAACGAAAGAAGATTTTAGGTGTATTCGCCTGTAATGAACTCTTCTGTGAAATTGGATACTGACTCTGGTCTTATCTTCAACACTTCTCCCAGGGATGTTTCAAGCAATGGACATTGGATAGCTGTGTATAAAGAATAAAAATAATGTTGTATATTTCCTTGACTCTCTGCATTTAGATTTATGTTTAGTAGTAATCATTTATGTAACATCTTGTTTAAATATAATAATGTTCAATATGTTAAGACCTTAATGTTTTCATGTACAACCTATCAGGTCTAATTTATGTGGTGTATACTGTATTATTCATTATATGTTTTTTAAATAATGTTTTCTTTAAATAAACTTGTAATATATTTGGAATGCTAAAATTTATATGTTACGATTTTATGTATTTTGCACTTATGTTTAAAAGCTTAAAAATAAAACTTGTTTTCTTTCCCGCTTTTTATCCAAAAACTTATTTATACTAAAGAAAATATGACTTGAATCAATAGATGGAGAGGGAGAGGGGGGAGGGGGAGTGGTGAGGGTTGTTTGATTTACTGATTTAGGGTAATGTAACAACAAGCAATTTTAATAAAAAATGACTTGAATCAATAGATCATAGATCATGGATGGACAGAAGGGGAGGAGGGGCTAGAGGGGCAGTTTGATTTACTGATTTACTGATTTAGGGTATGTAAACCCGTGAGTCGTATCTGATCGCGCCGCCGGGCGCGCCAACTCGCCGGTTTTCGCGGCGGCATGAGCACTGGCAGGGCGCGCCTGTAGCGCGCACACGCATCGATCCTGGGCTTGGGTGACACATCCAACATCGCCATGAGGACACCTCAAACACCCATAGTTTGAATCTATAACGTCCTTATAAACATATATTTTAACACCAATATTTTATTATTATACAAATATTTACTATCCCAGCACCGCACTGGAGCCAGCACCGGTGCGGCTGTCAACTCCTACTCCTCTGAGTCAGACTCCTTCTCCATTCTTTACCTCTTTATTCTTCCTTCATCCTTCCTCCTTCGACCTCTGTTTACACTCTTGCCTTTTTTCAGTTAAGGACCCCCCTAATGGGGTCCTAGAACCCTATACGGTCTTATAACCTATATTCGAGATCTACAAGGCTTTGATAACCTATAATAAGGACACCAACTTGTGCTGTTAATGACCTGTTATTAACTCGGCACCGCAGTGGCTCCTGCACCGGAGCCGATGCCAACTCCGCCAATACAGGTTATGCAGAACGGACCGGAACCGGATGCGGAACCGGAGTCGGAACCGGAGTCGGAACCGAAGCTGGAATCGGAGTCGCAGGAACCGCAGCAGCAAACGCTGAAGGTGGCTCAAAAATTGATTCCCTACGGGAATCAATTTTTTACGAACTATCACAAACATACGTTCGCGCGGTTGGCCAGGTGTTCACCTGGCGCTACTCACATAGGACTTAATCTTCGATCGCTCAGAACGCCGCAACAAGGACACGTAACCCACTTATTTAGCTACGCTCTCGGGGGGAAGTAATCCTTATATACATCCTAGAGACTTGAAATTTACCCTGTTTCGAGCTTAACACATACATAGATTATATTCCAAGTTTCAGACCTATACCTCTATTCCTTCATATCGAAAAGGCCTGCAACTCTCAGATTGGCCCATAACTATATATATATATATATATAATATAATAATATATTATATATATATTTATATATATATATATATATATATATATATATATATATATATATATATAATATAATATATATAATATATATATTTATAAATATCCCCTTTATATTCCAATTTTATAAATATAGATAATATATAATAATATATATTATATATATATATATATATAATATAGGAGAGCAAGAATATTCATTTAGTTTTTTTTTTTTTTAAATTCGGAATACAATTTTAGTTAAGTTAAGCTATGAATAGTGTGAGGCGGTCAGCCTCCCGAAAGCAACATGCATATAACAAAAAAACTATAACAGCTACAGGAAAATAAATAAAATTTTATTAATCAGGAGACATTTTTATCCATGAAATTAAAAAAAAAAAAAAAATAACAATCTTGAAAAATTAAAATTGTTAAAATGTTGGAAAATCGTATGATAATGATAATTTTTTGAGAAGAACGAAGGAGCTCTAGCGCTTCGAGGGAAAGTCAAAGTTGCCAAATGTCGATTTTTTTTTTAAATAAAAGATATCCCAAGGGTAAACCACAAAGATGAACAGAGTCGAGGTTTCTCGGCCTACCGGGGGACGAAGGGGGGACCGTCTCCCCTCTGTCCCTCCGTCGGCTCGAACCCCCTAAAAAGGAAATAAAAAGAAAAATTAACATTTTCTCCAGAGCATAATAAAAAAAAAACAATATTTGGTAACGTCTTTGCTCTCGTACTAATTGCAGAAATGGAAGGTTGATGAGAGCGTACGCTGCCAGACCTAAGATTATACTAATATTTGAGGTGTTATTAATAAATATTAGAATAAAATATTTTTTTTTTAAGTTTCATTCATTAAAATGGCTTGCTGAAACCAAAAATGTATTTATTTTCCTGCTAGCTGTTATAGTTTTTTAGTTACATGCATGATGCTTTCGGGAGGCTGGCCGTGTGAGGCTTTCCGAATTTTGTGTAAAGAGAGAAGTGTAAAAAAAAAGAAATTGTTTAATAAATTATTTTCACTAATTTTTTTAAAGAAAAATTCTTTCAAATATATGAATTTATTTCTTCAAATATTTAATATAATAATAATAATAATAATAATAATAATAATAATAATAATAATAATAATAATAATAATAATAATAATAATAATAATAATAATAATAATAATATTAATAATGTAATTTTTTTACAAATACATATAATTATTATTCATTAAGTGTAGTAATTTCTTATTGCGTAGATGAATTTTTCGAAATGTTGACCATTTATCTTGAACCATATAATTGACGCTAAATATTCTATAAAGTGTTCTTTATAGCTTCCATTGTGAGGCATCTCACTTTTAACCTGAAATTTGCAATACGTTAGAATAAGATTTTATTTCGCTAGTTTAAATTATTTACGATAGGTTAGGTTAGGTAACATCAAAAAAAAAATTCCCTTACAGCCCTGCCGCAGGCGCTAGGATAGGTTAGGTTAGGTTAGCTTGCTGGGTTACGTTAAGTTTTGTTGGATTCGTTATAAAAACTCTAATTAGCCAGAATTTTTTTTTTTTTTTTTTTTTTTTTTTTTTTTTATAAAAAAGTCTCGATTTTTTCCTTTCGATCATTTTCCCTGTCGATCATTTTCCCTGTCGATCATTTTCCTTGTCGATCATTACCTGTCGATCATTTTCCCTGTCGATCATTTTCCCTGTCGATCATTTCCTTGCGACATTTTCCTTGTCGATCATTTTCCCTGTCGATAATTTTCCCTGTCGATCATTTTCCCTGTCGATCATTTTCCCTGTCCACCATTTGGTACCAGCTTCTTCATAGCTTAACTAAAATTGTATTGCAAAGGTGTCAGAAAGTAAAAAAAAAAAGTACCAAAAAAAAAAAAACCTGCTTGTCTAAGGATTTTGCCATTATATATATATATATATATATATAAATATTATATATATATATATAATATATATATATATATATATATATATATATATATATATATATATATATAATAATATAAATATATAATAATATATATAATATTATATATATATATATATATAATATTATATAAATAATTTTGAATATTTATTACCATAAACTAAGTTTAACCGATATATATAGAGTAGACCTTTGGTGTCAAATTGTCAACAAAGATAAACTTTGGGGAAGGGAATTGGGGGGGGGGGGCCCCAAAAGCCCCTTTTTAAAACTGCCTTTTTGGGAAACAAAACTTGATATATATTCTCGGTTTTACCAACTATTTAATTTACATAAATCAGATAATCTTGTTTCTTTGTTCAAAATTATATTTATAAAGAATAAAATATATGTAACTGAAGAAACGGGATTACCTCAAATGGTCGAACAGGAAATGGGTCGACAGGAAAAATAGTCGACAGGACATTAAACAAAATATCCACTTGCAAAGCGTCGACAAATAATTCGTTATAGCGAAAATGGTCTGACAAAATTTCTGTTAGACTGGC
>JABUQX010057563.1:17500-20000 GCA_015478945.1 Trachelipus rathkii
ATTGTGTGAATATGGGAGACTGAAGTCTTGTTCGCTGTGGTGACACCTCCTTTCCTGCCACATCTGTTCTGTGGAACTCCTTGCCTTCATCTGTTTTTTCAGCTGTATCCACTCTCTCTCTCTCTCTCTCTCTCTCTCTCTCTCTCTCTCTCTCTCTCTCTTTAAGGCCCACGTCTGCGCCCACCTTAGGGAATTGCGTTAAGCAAGGGGTTGGGTGTTTTTACTTTCCTTTGTTTTGTTTTGTTTTGCTCCCTTATGAAAGAGGGCCCTGCCGTGATTGTATTGACACCATATATATATATATATATATATATATATATATATATAATAAGAATATATATATATATATATATATATATATATATATATATATATATATATATATATATATATCTTCTCTTCATATATATATATATATATATATATATATATATATATATATATATATATATTATATATATATATATATATATATATATATATATATATATATATATATATATATATATATATATATATATATATATATATATATATATATATATATATATATATATATATATATATAGACCCATATATATATATATATATATATATATATATATATATATATATTCAGATAAAGGGGGCCATGACCCCCCAAAAAATCACTAGTTACGCCTATGGGTATAATAAAAAAGAATGGTTGTTAGTGACACCTTTATTTTGTCTTATTATTAAAAATGTTAAAAAAAAATTTGTAGAAAAGAAAATTTTAAAAGAATTAAATAAATTTACTTTCTTCCTAACTTTTAAAACAATTCTTCTTTGAACTCTAAATTGCCTGAACAAATTTAATATAATTTTAAAATGTAAAGTGAACAGTTTTTTCTTAAAAACAAAACTGCTTCATAAAAATCCTCCGTTAACGATGTACTTTGATTCAATTTCTATTATTTTTAAATCCGAAAATAAGCGCTCAACATTGATACTACAAGAAAGAATACCACAAGAAAGGATACTACAAGATACTACAAGCCAGGGATTCTTTTTCAAATAAACTTAATATCTCCAACTATAACCTTTTCTATAATTTCAGACTAAATGGTGGAGTCTGTGCCTATATAAACATTAACACTCCTGTAACACGTCTTGAGAATCTTGAATCTCCTAATTTCGATGTTCTGTGGCTTAAAATCTTTCTCCCTACTACTACCATTATCTTGTGTTTCTGCTACTGCTCCCCTAACGGAACAGATTTTCACCTCCTTTTTGAATATCTTACTACTTCTCATGAGACTGTTACTTCTTCCCATCCAAATGCTGAGATCATCTATTTAGGTGATTTCAACGTTCATCACACTGAGTGGTTGGGCTCCTCTCATACTGATGCAGGAGGAGAGGAGGCCAAAACATTCAGTATTCTCAACGATCTGGAACAGTTAATTAAAGAACCTACACACATACCAGATCGTCCTAACCAATTCTTGAACACGCTTGACTTAAGTTTCACCACTACTCCCTTCTCGATATAAATACACCATTTTCCCTCTATCGGTAACTCTGACCACAATCTCGTAGCTCTTAATTATAAAACTTTTTCTCCAGCAGCTCCACCATGCCCCAAACATACTTTCTGGCACTTTAATCGGGCTAATTGGGGCGTTGCGTCGTTTCTTTGCTAACTATGCTTGGAGTGAATCTTGCTTTGACTCGGAGGACGCTTCGGTCACCGCTGAAAAGGTAGGGGCCGTAATCGTTGAGGGTATGAGCGGGTTCATTCCATCTTCAACTAAATCTTTTTCTCCACAAAATCCATGGTTCGATGGGGAATGTTCTCGCTCCATTCAGGAGAGAGACATTGCGTATCGGGCATGGAAAAACTCTCGTTCTTCTATCACTCTTACTAATTTCCATTCTGCTCGGAATCGTTGCAGGGATATTATTCGACAGGCTAAGCGCGCTTTCACTAAAAGAAAGTGCGACAACCTACTTGGCTCTCCTACTGATAAAAATTTCTGGCCTCTTGCCAAAAACATCTCTAATAACTTTTGTAAATCTACCTTTCCTCCACTTATTCGCTCTGATGGTTTCTGTAGCTAACTCTCCTACTGAAAAGGCTAATCTCTTCGGCCTCCTTTTTTCATCTAATTCTACCCTGGACGATTCAGCATCCCTCCTCCTGCTTCTTCTCCTCTCAGGTTTCCTATGCCTCTTCCCGTGATTACGCATGATCAGATTGTGCTGGAGTTCTGAGATCTATAGTGTCAGGAGGCTAGTGGTGGATGGCATTCCTCCCCCGTGTTCTGAGGAGTGGCCCGAGCTGGCCCCCTGTCCTCGATCAACTCTACTCTCTATGCCTTAATAACTAATACTTTTCCTCGGTGCTGGAAGCGCGCATATGTCAAACCTATTCCGAAAGCTGCTCTGATCCTTCTAACTATCGTCCTATAGCTCTCACTGTATTCTATCTAAAATCTTTGAAACTCTTCTTAACTCTATTTCCTGGATCATCTGGAGT
>JABUQX010057564.1:0-5000 GCA_015478945.1 Trachelipus rathkii
AGAAAATTAAAAACACGAATGCAATACTGACCGGAGTGTAAACTAAAATAATCTACGGAGCCCAAAGTGAGCCTTATAGTTAAATTTATATTAGGGCAAAAACTTCTTACTAGTTAAAACTCTTTTTAAGAAGGTTCATAAAAATTTTATGTATAATTGTGAGAAAATATTTAAGAAATATAAATAAGCGTAATTTTATAGAATAGTTATTAAAAATTATTTTAATTATATATATTATAAATAACCTAAGGGTTAATTACTACTATTACGACTCTAATATTAGAAAATTTGGTATAATTAATATAAAATCAATATTGAGAATAATTTTATCAGTTAGGTATTTAAAAAAAATACGTCCTATTACTTTATGAGGAGGATACCTATCCGTCCTTTAAAAGGATGTTTCAACTCAGATTAATATAACTTTAAGAACGAGGACGATAAATAAATCTAATTTTTAAAAAATTTTTTTATACTTGACATTCATTTTAACGGCCATCACTAGATTGCTGCCTAGAGTGGCCAAAGATTTTTTTTTTTTTTTTTGCTTTATACTAAACGAATACCATTTCACCATGTATTAAACTGTCAAATGAGGAAACGAGTCAGAGGTCTTTTCGCCTCACGAGCATAGACGAGGGGGTGATCTTCGTTTCCCCCTCTGTCCCACGCGGTTCGACTCGAGCCTCGTTAAGAAATATTAATTAATAGAAAAAATATTTTAACATATTTTTAGCTCACAGCAATGATAAATAAAAAACAATCTTATTGGCAAACTCTTGCACTCCTGGTCTATTTGGAGTTTTAAGCTGGAACACGTCGGGCATATTGTAGGGTTCTGGCGATGGGTTTGTTTCGGAATATTCTGTCTATTTTAATAGGTTAATCTACTTTTAAGGAGTAGCGCTATATATAATATATTTAATTTATATTAAATATTATACTATAATAATATATATTTTAATGAGTATCTTATTATTATATATATTATATTATTATAAGTTATAAATATTATACTATATATTTTTAATAAGTAATATATATATACCTATATATTATATATAGTTATATAGCCAAACTACATCTAAGATATAAGCAACAAGCAATTTGGCGTACGTGCGTATAAAATATATACTATAACAGCTACAGGTGAAAATAACATTATATCGATTTTTATTAAACTTCAGCGAGCAATTTCATGGGTGACAACTTAACGAAAAATGGTAATTTTTTAGTGTCTAATTGATTATTAATAAACATACTTTGCTAGTAGAATTAGTAGGTGTGCCATTCTTTAGGCCTTGGCAAGTGTTACATCCGCTCTGAGAGTAGCTTTCCCGTTTCCTGTGAGTAGAAGGAGCCCGCAAGAGTTGCCCAAAGGACATTGTTTTTTTTTTTATGACTGAACTTGCTTCTGGCAAGAAAGGATGGTTTATATTTTTTAATAATTTTTTTTAGGCGGGTTCCAGTCCCCTAGGCCCTGTCATCCCCCGGAGGTCGAGAAATCAATAGCTCGGTTCCATCCTTTTGTGTTGTTTACGGCCTGAGGTAATCGTTTCTAGTTAAACCAAAAAAAAATCAACTTTTGGCAAATTCTGACGCTACCTTCAATCGTACTTTCTCCTCGAAAACGACTATAATATGGTCTAATATCACAGTTCTTGCAACATTTTTAAGAATTTTAAAATTTTTTTAAACAGCGTTATTTTTTTATCCTTCATCCATAAAAATGTCCTCCTGAATTACAAAAATGTTAATTTATTTTCATGTTAGCTTGTTCTAGTTTTTTAGTTACATGCATGTTGCTTTTTGGAGGCTGACCTCGGACTCCGATAGGGTATATTATTACTTTCTTTCTTTCTTCTTCCCTACCTTCCTCTTTTGCCTCTAAGATTGGGGGGAAAGGTTGCTGTACAAGCATCGACAAAAATGAAGAGGCAGTAGGCAGAACATGACACAAACGTCTGATAAGAGAGTTCACAGTCCCTTACCTGCGATCCTCTCTGGTACCATTAAAGTTAGTGATGAGCTCGTACTCAGACAGAAACATCCACCCTAGAGTCATCAATGGGACCTTGCGACGGACCATCACTTATGGGTTAAGATGTCATATTGAGTAGAAGGTTTCATTTTCCATCCCCATTGGCCCGAGGTGGGCACTAACCAATTGCCCCTCCATTACAAAACCCCCGCCGATTCTCCTCCTATATCATTGCTATCAATTTATTCGTCGGAGCCCTCTGCCAAACTCACATTTTCTCCTCCTTCAGACATTTCGTTCACCGGAAACCTCACAAATATCCACTTTTCTGGCCTTTCGGAATTCGGTTTCGGTCCAGGCGCGGTCGGTTGTCGCTTCTAAAACCACCATCCTACTATACATCCTGCTCTTACCTAAAGTCCGAGATCCTTCATTCATGTCTTTTTGCCTTTCGACAATGACCAAACCATCTCAAACATACTTTCATTCTATTTCTCCTTTCATTTACCGGCCTTTCTTCACAGCCATCTCATCCTAACTCTCTATAACGTTCATTAACCTCACTTTATTATTCTTCTTTTCACACCTCGCATGCCCCTAAGATTGTCCATGGCATCTAAACACGTTAAGGCTTTAGAGGTTCTATATCTATCCTTATTTCTATAGAAACCGTTAGTCTCACTACCATACAATAAAACACAGGTAACAACATAACCCTCATGTAATACGCACTCTACGCGACTCAAGACTTAGTCCCTTTACATTCACCAATCATTTAATTTGCACCAGAAACTTTCCTGCCATTCACAACTTTCCTAACTACACTCTGCATCATCCGTTCCCTTCTCATTCCACATCATACCCTAAATATTTATAATACTCGACCATTTGCTCCACTGCTCAATCACTCTAACATAAACTTCAGCACCTTTCGAGGACTGTCCTCACTCACAACCATAACCTTTACTCTTATCTAACGTTTACTTTCACTTTCAGCCCCATCCTTTTACATACCCTGCCAAATTCTCTCCTCCATCCTTCTCAACTCTCTTCCAGATTCGGCCACACAGACAAAATGCATCCCCGACATACAATAAGGTAGGCACCCTCCCTTATCTCTTCTTCCATATCTCCAGTCATTCTATACAACATTTCCTGCCATCAACCCCACTCTTCGAATTAACTTCCTCATAACCCCATCCATCATACACATTCGAGATAACAAGGGAAGAACATTAAAGGCACAATATCCCTGTCTCACTCCGCTATTAATCCTAAAAAACCAAATATATCACCATTGACACCTTTTACTTTCTTACATTAACTTGGTTTTATCACGTTCCCTATCGTCATACATACTTTTGATTCCATTCTAAAACCCCTACAAGAAACACCATATATCACTACATACCTGCCATAAGTCTTATAACGAACCAATCAACAAACATGCTCGTGTAAATCCATAAACACCTTAATTATAATTTATTCTTCTTCTCGCCTTCATTTTCTCAATCATTTTGTTTAAATGTTAAAAAACTTCTCATTTTACACATCCCTCTAACAATCCTCTCAAGACGCACCTTGTTCTTCACTCAATCAGTCCGCTTCAGTCGTCGGACGCACTACTTTCGACCCAAATAACCAGCATATACCTTCCCTACAACACTCCAATTAAACTTATTCCCCTATAATTCTACAGTTCCCCCCTTTTCTCCCCTACCCTTAATACAGGGGGTACTATATACCTGAGCTCACTCCCTATCCAAATCCCTTGGAAACTATATCGCTCCCATAACACGCTTTATTACAACAACTTCCAAATCCAAGTCCTCACCATCTCGTCTCCGCTCTTGATCATTTCACTATTAATTTCTTTAATTTCATCTTTACCTGCCGATTTACCATTCTTCAACTTTTCTCACCCTACCATTACCAATCCTCACTTACTAACCCTAAACCTCAAATCCGCCCAGAGAGAATATCCTTATTCCTTCTTGCATCTCACTCAAACACCACACACATTCACTACACACCTCATCATTACTGTTAATATTGTGCAGATTTTCGAAGTGTTTTCCTTTCACCACTCCCCTCACATCCTTTTCCAATGCAGTTACTTCAAACGCCACCATCCCTATTCATTATTTCTACTCCGAGCAGATTTCAACTTTATTCTCATTCATTCTACCATTATGCGCTTCCTGCCAGAAGAGCTTCCTATTTCCTTGTAATGTCCTCATTCATACCTCCGCTTCAAACTGTCATCTTTACCTCTTGTGTTTCTCCTACGTATACCCTTTTTGTAATTTCTTTTTTTCCTCTTATATACATTCCAACGCCATCTTTCTTTTGAAAACCTTTCAAATCATTTTGCTTTTACGTACATTCAACTCTCTACTGCATTCTTTTTTTAACCTTAAACCGCTTTCATCACCTCTTAATTCCATCCACCACTCGCCTGTTAACATTCTTACTTCCTACTTTAGCCACAATCCACATACACTTTCCTCTTGCACTATACTAACATATTGCTTCTCTTCCATTTGCCAAGATTTGTTTCCGTTATACAACTTGTTTTCACATTCAAATCCGATTTATAACAGCCGACGCTTCTTACAATTTACTTATCCTTAATTTCTCTTTTGCTCCACTTAATTCTTCCTCACCTCTTAATTTTACCTTACTTTCCTTTTCGTATCAACCTTCCTCTCCTACTCCCAAGCCCCGGCGGACTAAGCTTTAATTTTAACATAGAAACAACATAACTGATCTCGATAGAGTCCCATTCTCAATAGAACCCTATCTACTGAATTTAATCATCTGGCGGGAGGAGCAGGGCATACTTCATACGGATCTCCTGCTGGTCACCAAACGACATAAATCAATCATACTTTTTCACTTTCGATACCATCTCTACCTACACTCTAACTCTAGTATACTTTATGGGATACACTTATGAATATTCTTGTGCTCGAAATGTATATTACTTACACACATATCCTCTTCTCTTCACAGAAAA
>JABUQX010057564.1:10000-33120 GCA_015478945.1 Trachelipus rathkii
TAATGTATATATATAGTATATAATAGGTATATACTCGGTATTTAATTTTATTTTTTTTAGGTTGTAGTATATTTTATATCAACAGGAAGGGTTTATATATTTTTTATAATATAATGTGTGTATATATATAATATAATATAATATATATTTTAGGTTATATATATATAATATTTATTAATATTAATATATATTAATACATATATATATATTATATTTTATATTTAATATATACTATTATTATATATATTAATATATATATTATAATTATAATAATATATTATATATTTATATATATATATATATATTTATTATATAGTATTATACTAATATATAATATATATATATATATATTTATATTAATAATATTATATTAATATTATATATATTATATATATATATAATGTATATTATATACTATATATTATTTATATTATTTATATATATTATATTATTTTATTATTATTATTATATATATTATATATTATATATATATTAATATTATATATATTAAATATATATTATATATATATATCATATATTTTATATATATTATATATATACTATATAATATATTATAAATATATATAATATATATATTATACTACTGATATATATATATATATAATATATATATATATATATATATATAATATATATTTATATATATATATATATTATATATATATATATATATATATATTATTGATATACCAATATTGGTGAACTTAAAGGCTTTTAGTGGTTTTCATCTTTAATGTGGTGCCGCATCGCCTAAAACTCATTTTAATTCTTAAATTTGCTCGCGAATGAATATGACTAAAGGTTTTGGCAACCCACTGGGCCAATAGTGTAAACTCATCTAATGCTAGTGGCTTTCAATCTTTCAAGTTTTTGGAATCTCAAAATTGGAAGAGATTTATATACAATGGTTTGCAAACCTTTTTTCCTTATTTTTGTTAAATTTTTATACTTGTTGGGCAACAGAGATATATTTTTAAACTAGTAAATACGATCGAGAGTGTTATATATCATATTGGTTTATTATATCATTTATATGGTGCTTTATCGTCTTAAGCCATTTTCCTTTCTTCAGCTTTATATGTTTTATATATATTAATCTGTTATATTTATTCTACTGTCATTACTTATCTATATATATATATCTTTATATTATATATATTCCATATTATATACTATATATGATATACGCTTAATTAAAATATATAAGGTAAGAGTATCATATAATTGATCATATATATTGAGTGATATAACGTATATTTAGATTCATATATAATAGGTGATTGAACTCCGTTTAGAACCACTTATCAATATAAATCCTAAGTAACGAGCCACAATCCGATTTGCATACTGACAATAGCCTACTCAGAAGGGAAATAAGAGGAAGTTTCATTTGTTTCGGATTATCTAACTGTGTTAAATATTATAACGTTAGCGGGAAACTGTATAATAAATAGAAAAGAATAAAGAGAATAAAAAAAAATCTCAATAAATCTTAGCAATTATGCTACATGCTAAATGGGCTTACGCGAATATATTTTTTGTTAATGTCTTGTAAAAATAATTAATTTAGTTAAGTAAAAGATTGTAAAAAAATATAATATAATAAAAATAATTATATATATATATATATAAATTGGCTATTTTTTTTTAGGAGCAGGGGACATAAAGTAATATATATATATATTATAATTTATATTATATTATATAGGTATTATATATTAGTATATTATATATATAGTTATATTAATGTAGATATATAAATATGTAATTTATATATCATATATAATGGATGGTATTTATATATTAGTACTTATTTGTAAAACGGTATATACACGGCTAATTGTTAGGGGGCTCGGGAGCCGAACGGTGGTTAACACTAGGGGGGGATCGTTTTTGTCCATTCCCACGTAGGGGAAGGGCGGGAGGAACCCCCGCGACTCCCCAACTAATACCAAAAGACGCCGGTAGTCTGTACACAAAAAATGGGCGGACTATCCGGCTCCGGCAATCAACAAAAATTATTCGGCTTACTTATATTTTACATAAGAGAATACTTTCGGAATGCAGGGATTTTGACTAACAGGGACAAGTTATAATAAAGAAATTGACAGTTTCTAATTAAATGCCTTTTCGAAAATAAAGGAAAAAGATTTTAGGGCAAATGACTGACAAATACTTCCTATATTATAGGAGGTAATGGGAAATTAAAATGTTTAACTGCAAACTATAAATATTTGCTGTGGCTGCCCATCTTGTGTTATTCCACCAGTTCAGAATCTTTTTCAGTAACCTGGAAGGTCCTGATATTAAAAGAGTTAGATAATTCTCTTTGAATGGAAGCTTAGGACTTTAAAATGAATAACTTACAAGTCGAAGCAGGAACTGGGATCAGATGATCAGACACCTTATATCTTCATGTGGTAATTTGGTTATTTGGGTTTGTTTTTTTTATTTTATTTTTTTTACAGATTACCATCACTCACTCATAGGCTGGGCCCTTTTCAAGGGACGGGGGCAGGAAATAAAAATCCGGAAACGCTCCACCCAAGCCCAACGCCTACGCAATATCTCTCAAGGTGTGCGCAGACACTGGGTTTTAAAGAGAGGAAGATTAATACAGTTTGGAAAACAGAAGATGGCAAGGAGTTTTCCACAGACAGAAGTGGCTTGGAAAGACGGAGGCAACCAACAACGAGATCGAGTTTCCTGGGTATTTCTCAATGCTTCCACGTGCAAACATGCATATAGCGAGAGCATGGTCAACGCCTACTTGTATTGCAGGGCGTGTGGAGGTTGGGATGCGAAGTTGGCCAAACTCCCTCTGAGCACTACCGTTGTAAGTACCTTTATAGAAAAGAAAAGATAGTATGCGTCCAACGTCACGATCGCAAGATAGATAGAGGGTCAAAGACGAGTTTAGAAAGTTAGAGGTGAACAAAGTTTAAATTTAGTCCTCTTAGCTAGACCTCAAACTCCTGTCCATAGATAGGGTGGAGCCGGACGCCCCTCACAGATGTGAGAACTCAGTACTTGCCAAACAAGGGTCGAATAAGGCCCTTATATAACTGGAGTATCGCAGTGCAGAAGAAAAAAATTCCCGCAACGTGAACAGAACTCCCATTTTCTTTGAGGCCACCTTAGCAACCGTTTGATATGAGGTTTTCCAAGATATATATTTTTTTAGTTTTATGTTCAGACTCACAAGATGATTTATGTTTGTCAGACAGGTGATGACGCTTAGAAACCGTCGAAAAAGAATAGGAACAAGTTAATGAGAGGTTGTTTTTGGAGGGAGATGTAAAAGTAGTGATGTTTTCAAAAGAGTTTAATTTCACACGGTATGTGGCGCCCCACCGGGAAATCCCAATCAGATCGCCTAGAATAGAATCGGACAGCTGAAGACGAGAGGCAACTCTAGATTCAAAAGAGGGAGCAGATTTGAAATGAGTGGAGAAATGGAGAGTTGAGTCATCGCACGTTAGGAGTGAACTATTAGTTAGAATGTAACAGCTCGAGGTAGATCGTTGAGTGAAGTAGAATAAAGTTGGGGATTAAAACAGAACTCTTGAGGTAACACACCAATTGTATACAATTAACCGAGGAAAAGGAGGGAAGAACGTCGCTCCATCAACGAGTGCTGATAATGGATGCGATTCAGATAGAAAACTTGACAAGAATAAGCAAAAATAAGGAGGAAACCCAAAGGAAGGTAGCTTGGTAGGAAGGTAGTGAGGCATGCTATATATGGTCAAAAGCTTTTGATATGTCGAGCGTCACCACATAGGACTCCCCATAGTCCCTAAGGGCAGAAGACTATACATCGGTTAGATAGAAAAGTATGTCACTAGGTGACCTCGAATATCGAAAGCCTAACTGATGATCTTAAAAAATGAAATAAGACTTCAGAGGATCCACGGAAAAATGTAGAGTTACAGAAGAGTTTCAAAGATCTTAGAATAGAATCAAGTGAGAGCTAATAGGACGAATATAGTTTAGAAGTGTATCAGAATCAAGCTGCCCTTTTATTTCGGTGATATTGGTTGGTACATATTGCGCGCTTCCAGCTCACTGAGGAAATGTAATCAAGTTATTAAGGCATAGAGGAGTAGTAAGTTTGAGATCGAGGACATGGGGCCAGCTCGGACGCAACACTCCCTTCAGAAACAACGGGGAGGAAATGCCACTCTCGGGCCTACTAGCCTTCCTGACACTCAAATTTACGATCTCAGAATCCATTACATCCTACGATCATTAGCGTAAATCCTATGGGAAGATGGCATTAACGGATAAACTCTTGATTGAGTAGATGGAGAAGCAGTGAAGGGAGGGGTAAATGTCTCATGGAATCTCCAATGGGGTAAAGAATTAAGAATGATAAAAAGGAAGGCCGAAGAGATTATGCCTTTTTCAGTTAGGAGACGTTAGCTCTAGAACCCGTTCAGAGCGAATAAGTTTGAGAGGAATAAGGCAGATTTAACAAAAGTTATTAGACGATGTTTATTTTATGGCAAGAGGCCAGTAAATTTTTTATCAGTAGGTAAGAGCAAGTAGGTCTTGTCGCACTTTCACTTTTTAAAAGTGACAAGCGCCTTAGCCTGTCGTATAATAGCCCTGCACATATCGATATTCCGAGCAGATTAATGGAAATATAGTAAGAGTGATAGGAGAACGAGAAAGTTTTATTCCAATGCCTACATAATACGCAATGTCTCTCTCCTAAATGGAGCGAGAACATTCCCCAACGAACCATGGATTTATACCATGGATTTTTTGTGAGAAAAAGATTTAGTTGAAGTATGGATATGAACCCGCTCTATACCCTCTATAATAACGATTACGGTCCCACTTATCCATTTATCAGCGAAAGTTGACCGATAGCGTCTCTCCAGTCAAAGTCAAGATTCACTATCCAAAGCAGTTGTTTAGCATAAGATAACGACGCAACGCCTCCCCAATTAGCCCGATTAAGGTGCCAGAAAGTACGTTTGGGGCACGGTGGAGCTCTTTTATATAAAAAGTATTTAAAAATTAAGGCTACAAGATGTGGTAAACAGCAGTTACCGATATAGTGAAGGGAACAATGGTGTTATTTATTATTCGAGAAGTAGAGTAGTGGTGAATAATCATTAAAATCTAAAGCGTGTAATCAAGAATTTGGTTTAGGACGATCTGGTATATGTTTTTTTTTGTGTTAGGTTCTTTAATTAATAACTGTTATCCCAGTAATCGTTGTAGAATAACTGAATGTATTTGGCCTCTCTTTCTCTACTCCTGCATCAGTAATGAGAGGAGCCCCACCACTCAGTGTGGATGAACGTTGATATCACAACTAATAGATGATTGGTACTCAGCATAAATTGGATGGGAAGAAGTTAACATGTCTCATGAGTAAAGTAAAGTAAGATATTTCAAAAAAGGATGCGTGACAAATCTGTTTCGACGCTTTAGGGGAGCAAGTACAGCAGAAACTACAAGATAATGGTAGTAGTAGGGAGATACAGATTTTTTTAAGCCCAGACAGAACAATCGAATGTATTAAGAGATTCACAGATTCTCAAGACGTGGTATAACAGGAGTGTTAATTGTTTATTAGGCACAGACTCCCACCATTTAGCCTGAAATTATAGAAAAGGTTATAGTTGGAGATATTAAGTTATAATTTGAAAAAGAATCCCTGGCTTGTAGTATGCTTGTAGTATCCTTTTCTTGTGGTATTTACTTTTCTTGTAGTATCAATGTTATGAAGCGGCTATTATTTTCTGAGATTGGATTTTAAAAATAATTAGAGAATTGACATCAAAAAGGAGTTAAAATATTATGGAGGATTTTGTATGAAATAGGAGTGATGTTTTTTACGAAAAAACTGTTCCACTTATAACTAACAAAAATTATACTTATACATTTTGTATCATGTGCAATTTTTAGAGTTCAAAGAAGAAATTGGTTTTACAAGTTAGGAAAGAAAGTTAAATTTTATATTAATTCTTTTAAAATTTTTCTTTTTCTACAAATTTTATTTTTAATCTTTTTATTTAATAAGACAAAATAAACGAATAAATATGAAACAACATTTTTTTTTATTATAGATTCCCATAGGCGTAACTAGTGGATTTTTTGTGAGGGGTACCATGTGCCCCTCATTTATCTGAAATATATATTTATATATATAATATATATATATAATTATATTATTTAATATATATATAATATAATATATATTATATATAATTATAGTTATATTTTAATTTATATATTATTATATTTTATATTATATATATTATATTGTAATATAATATATATATATTATATATATATATTTATATATTTTATTATATATATATAATATATATATATATTATATTATATTAATCATATAT
This sequence comes from Trachelipus rathkii, assembly GCA_015478945.1. Classification (NCBI taxonomy): domain Eukaryota; kingdom Metazoa; phylum Arthropoda; class Malacostraca; order Isopoda; family Trachelipodidae; genus Trachelipus; species Trachelipus rathkii. The sequence continues at coordinate 16,399 of JABUQX010057564.1, forward strand.
ATAAATACTATTATATTAATTATATATAATATATAATATGTTTATATATTATATTATATATATATATATATATATATATATATATAGTATATTATATATATATATATAGTATATTATATCATATATTAAATATATTATATATGAATACCACCACTCACGGCAGGGCCCTTTTCAAATCAGGGAGCAAAACAAAACAAAACAAAAGGGTAAAGTAAAAAAAATCACCCAACCCTTGGGCTTAACGCAACTTCCCTAAGGTGGGCGCAGACCGTGCGTAGCCTTAAAGAGAGATGAGAGAGAGAGAGTAGAAGAGAGAGAGAGAGAGAGAGAGAGAGATGAGAGACGAGAGACGAGAGAGAGAGAGAAGAGATAATGATGATGAAGAGAGAGGAGAGAGATTGGATATACATATGCTAGAATAATAACAGATGAAGGCCAATGGAGTTTTCCACAGTAACAGATGTGGCAGGAAAGGAGGTGTCCTCAACCACTAAGCGAACACAAGACTTCAGTCTCTACCAATATTCATACACAATTATCCATCTGAAGAGCAGGCACCCCTCTTGTGTTTACGAAGGGCGACCGCAAAGTGGTGGAAGTGAATCGGGAGTCAATATCCCTTCGATCACCTGCCCGTTTGCTATACCTACTACGAAAAAATTACTGTGCGCCAAATGTCAACGGTTACACAGGAAACGAGGTGTCAAGGGAGTCAGAAAAATGATAGGGGACTAGTATTTCCCCTTCTTTGTACTCATTTCAAATCTGGTCCCTTATTCATTTTGCATCTAGAATTGCAGCTCGTCTATACTTTCCTGATTCTATTTTTATTAAACCAAAAGGACGAAGTTGCTTTGTAATTCTGAATGGGTCTATTTTTATTATAAACAAAACACCGCTTTAGAAACGCTTCCTATAACAGATACCTCCTAACTTCTTATCTTTGTCGACGATTTATTCACAATTTTTATTTTACTTAAGTTTCCTAGTTTCACCACTTGTTGATCAACTAAAAATAACCTTGTTTTAAAAATCAATGAATAAAAGTCTACAAGATTTTAATAACATCTCAAATAGTTGCTATATTCGGCCTCCGAAGAAGCTTCGAGTTCCGGTTTTTGGTTACGTTTTCTGAACTGCAAGATATTTTTCTCCTTTATTCAATTTTTCAATTAAAACAAAGGTCCCACTCCACCCTTGTATAGGAGTACCATACTACTCATATCTAAGAAGTGCAGTTTTTTCACCCATCATCCTTTATTGATAAATACGTTGACAGTCTCAAAGACTCTTTCTCTTTCTTTTTCTTTTTTAATAGTACCGTTAGGTCATTTTTCGAAGAGAAACTACGTCATTTCATGACACGCACCAGTATTCTTTATATCTTAGCGCCCTCACTTATATGTGGGGCGACAAAGGGGTTGCAACTAATCTTCCACATGACAATGTTTGATTGTACATTAAACGACTCAGGATTATGGTTCGTTTGTCATTGGTGCTTCGGGTGTTCTTTAGTTTCCCTTTCAATACACCTTCTTTTTCTGTGAAATGCTGGTTTCTCTTCCTCTTAGTATTCTCTCTGCTAAGAATCCCTCTCTGCTTCTTTCTTGGCTCTTTCTGGTGGCTATGCCGGTTTGGCTTCTCTTCTCCTCGAGTCTCCTCTCTCTCTCGATTCTTTATGTTCTGGTTTGGCATTCTCTCCTTCCATTCTCTCTCGTCTCCTCTTCTCATCATCCGCAGTTTCATCTATACTTTCTTCTTAGTCATCTCTCTCTCTCCATCTCTCTCGGAAAGCGGACAAACGCCACGAGAAATCCTGAATTTGGAAATCAATTTCGAATTCGGGATTTGGAAATATTTCATTTAATAAAAGTTTATTTGTAATTTATTTTTTCCTGAATTTATTTTTTATGATTGCCTTATTTCATTAACTAACGTCCTCTCAGGTGCCTCTTCTCTCTGTTTTTCTTTCTGCGCTCTCTCTCTTCGGTCATCTCTCTCTCTCTCTTAGTGTGTGGACAGACTCTACTCGTCTATCTCTCTTCTCTTTTTCTCTTTGCTATCTCTCTCTCTCTCTCTCTCTCTCCTCTTGACAATTCGAATAAAACCCTAAAATTAAGATAAAATTGAGGTCAGTTCGCTGTCTTTAATTAAAAGTGGTAGTGATTATTGTAGGGTTTATTGGTTTTTTTTTTTATTAGTTTTTTTTTGATGCCCATTTGTGTATTTGTTTTGACGAATTAACTTGGTTTCCATCCCTGTGTTAAGGTCCACAAATGTTCCTTTGGTCGAACAATTCACAGAGTAAGGCGTCTAACTAATTTTTCGATTATGAGGATCGATATTCGTGTTAATGGTTGAGATTTATGGTTTCGACATTATGAAAAAGCCGTTGGATGGTCTGCACCTTGATCGTAGACGCCGGTAGAAATATATTAAGGATTTTGCCCGTGTGGGTGCCGACCATTTGTCGGTTCATATCGAAGCGTGCCGACCCATTTTCCTGCACCGTGTTTTTGATTCAAGCAGAGGGATGAATTAGGTATACGGCTTTTTTGGTATTATCGTTTCCATAGAAATATCGATTATTTTCACCAGATATTTTTTTTTTTCCTTTATTCAATAAATATTTTATTTTTTAGTTATAAAAAATATTTCTTAAATAGGTATATACACCATATACAATGACATATGACATTTTGTATAAGATTATAGATATGTAAAAACTATTTTTTTTTATATATATTATTATATATAGTATATATATCAAACTAATATATAATATATATATACTATAATATTTTATATATATATTTATAATATAAAATTTTTGTTAATTTAAATAATTAGAATAATATACAGGAGGACCAGCCTATTTTTATCTCTTATTGGAGCATAACAAAAGCCCTGATCTCTTTTTTTTTTTAATACTAAATGAATGTGAAAAGTATATTTATTATTAGTTTTATTATCGTGTAATCCGCACCGATGGCAGGAGTCGGGGGGATTCTATTATCGGCCTTTTCCTCTCTCAGGGGTAAATCTTACGGGGTAGGAACTAATTTTCCTCTCTCCCCCCTCCGGGGGAGGTCTCCGCCGGAACCCCCCCGCTCTTTGGATATTTGTGGTTCGTCGGCGGGGGTTCCTCCCGCCCCTCCCTTTTACGGGGGTTGGCAAAAAAGAAAAGGGTATGGAAAACGTCCCCCTATGTTCCCCGTTCCGCGCTCGTAGCCCCCTAGCTGTGGCCGTATATATATATAATTACTACTAGGTGAATTTAAATATTATAATATATTATATTATTATTATATATATATTATTATATAATTATCATATATACTATTTTAATATATATATATATTTATATATTTTATTATATAATTAATATATTAATATATATATTATATATATATTATATATATATATATTTATTATTATACCAAATCCGATATAATAATAGTAAAACCGAATATATATAAATATATTATTACTTTTTTTTATATTAGTTTATATTATTATTTATATATTAATTATATTTTAATATATAATATCTATATTATATAATATATATATATATTATATTATATTAATATATATTATATTATTATTAAAAATTATTAAAAATATAATATATTTTATATATAATTATTGTAGTTATATTATATATATATATATTATATATATATATATATACTAAATTCGTTAAATTAATCGATTGATTTTGTTCGACCAAAATAGGTGTCGACGACTCACTTTGGCGAATGTGTTGATTTTAGTGTGTGCGATCGGTTTGGACGAGTAACAGACAAAATTTTTGTTCGAACCATTTTTTCCATACTGAGAAATTAATTTGTCACACGACCTGCTTTTGGACACAGTGATATTTTTGTTTAATTGTCCTGTCCGACTATTTTTCCCTGTCGACCGCCAATTCCCCCTGTCGACCATTTGAGGTAATCCCCTTATTCCTTTATAAATATAATTTTATTCTTTATAAGTATAATTTTGAACAAAGAAACAAGATTATATGATTATGTAAATAAAATAGTGTAAACCGATGAATATATATCAAGTTTTGTTTCAGCAGTAAGCTGCCAATTCTCCAAGTTATCATTATGTTGACAATTTGACACAAAGTCTACTCTATAATTATATGGTAAACTTTAGTTTATGTATAAATATTCAAATTATTTATTATATATATATATAATTATATTAATATTATATATATATAATAATTATTATATATATATATATATATATATAATATATACTATATAATATATTATATATATATAGTATATATTATAATATTCTATAATATTATATATTATATATATATATATATATATATATATATATAATGGCAAAATCCTAGACAAGCAGGTAATGGTACTTTTGGTACTTTTTTTTTTTAATTTCTGACACCTTTGCAATACAATTTTAGTTAAGGCTATGAAGAAGCTGGTACCAATGGTGGACAGCGGAAAATGATCGACAGGGAAAATGATCGACAGGGAAAATTATCGACAGGGAAAATGATCGACAAGGAAAATGATCGACAAGGAAAATGATCGACAGGGAAAATGATCGACAGGGAAAATGATCGACAGGAAAACTGATCGACAAGGAAATGATCGACGGGAAATGACAGACAGGGAAATGAATCGACAGGAAATGGTCGACTTTGTATAAAAAAAAAAAAAAAAGAAAAAAAAAAAAAAAATTTTGGCTAAAAAAAGTTTTTCTAAAAAAAAAAAAAAAAAATAACCGTAACGCCACGCAAGCTAACCTAACCTAACCTATCTAGCGCCCTGCGGGGCTGTACGGGAATTTTTTTTTTGATGTTACCTAACCTAACCTATCGTAAATAATTTAAACTAGCGAAATAAAATCTTATTCTAACGTATTGCAAATTTCAGGTTAAAAGTGAGATGCCTCACAATGGAAGCTATAAAGAACACTTTATAGAATATTTAGCGTCAATTATATGGTTCAAGATAAATGGTCAACATTTCGAAAAATTCATCTACGCAATAAGAAATTACTACACTTAATGAATAATAATTATATGTATTTGTAAAAAAATTACAATTATTAATATATTATTATTATATTATTATTAATTATAATTAATTATTATATTATATTATATTATTATTATTATATTATTATTATATTATTATTTTAAATTTATTAGATGATTTGAAGAAATAAATTCATTCACTAAAGAATTTTTCTTTAAAAAAATTAGTGAAAATAATTTATTAAACAATTTCTTTTTTTTTACACTTCTCTCTTTACACAAAATTCGGAAAGCCTCACACGGCCAGCCTCCCGAAAGCATCATGCATGTAACTAAAAAACTATAACAGCTACAGGAAAATAAATAACATTTTTGATTTCAGCAAGCAATATTCAATTTATGAAACTTAAAAAAAAAAAATATTTTATTCTATATTTATTAATAACACCTTGAATAGTAGTATAATCTTAGGTCTGGCAGCGTACGCTCTCTTAACCTTCCATTCTGCAGTAGTTCGAGAGCAAGAGTTACCAAACTATGTTTTTTTATTATGCTCTGGAGAAAATGTTTCATTTTTCCTTTTTATTCTTTTAGGGTCGCATGCGACTGCGAGGAACAGAGGGGAGACGGTCCCCCCCTTTCGCCCCGGTTAGGCCCGAGAACTCGACTCTGTTTCATCTTGTGGTTACCTGGGCATTATCTTTTATTTAAAAAAAAATCGACATTTGGCAACATTGACTTTCCCTCGAAAGCGCTAGAGTTCCTTCGTTCTTCTCAAAAATTGATCATTATCACAGATTTTCCGACATTTTTAACAATTTTAAATTCAAGAGCGTTATTTTTTTTTTTTAATTTCATGATAAAAATGTCTCCTGATATAAAATTTATTTTATTTCCTGTAGCTGTTATACGTTTTTTGTTATTGCAGTTCGAATGCAAAAGCAAAAGCCTCACACTATTCATAGCTTTAACTTTAACTAACATAAATTCCGAAGGTGTCGGAAATTTAAAAAAAAATAAAAGAACGTAAATGAACCATTGCTGCTCTCCCTATCATATATAATATATATATATATATATATATATATATATATAATATAATATATAATATATATATAATATATATATATATAAAAATAATATATATATTATATATAATATATTATATAATTATATATAATATATTATATATATATATTATATATATATATATTATATATATATATATATATATATATTATATAGTATTCGTTGTAGTATCTGACTGTTGCTAGCACTTTTTTCGATCTGAAGGAATAGAGGTATAGGTTTGAAACTTCAAATTTGGAATATAATCTATGTATGTGTTAAGCTCGAACAGGGAAATTTCAGTCTCTAGGAATGTATATAGAGGGGGGTCGCCCCCGAGGGTCGACGCAAATATTGCGCTTACGCCCTTGTTGCGGGATCTGAGAGAGCGAGATTAGGCCTAAAAGTGAGTTAGCGCCAGGTGGACACCTGGCCAACCGCGCGAACGTATGTTTATGATAGTTCGTAAAAAATTGATTCCCGTAGGGAATCAATTTTTGAGCCACTTCAGCGTTTTGCTGCTGCTGTTCCAGCGACACCGATTCCAGCTTCGTCCGACTCCGTTTCCGACTCCGGTTTCCGCATCCGGTGCCGGTCCGTTCTGCATGAAACCTGTAATTGGGCGGAGTTGGCTCGGCTCCGTTGCAGGACCACTTGCGGTGTCCCGAGGTTAATAACCACTCATTAAGCAACCAATGTTGGGTCCTTATATAGGTTATCAAGCCTGTAGATCTCGAATATGAGGGTTATAAGTCCGTATAGGGTGTCTAGGACCCCCCATTAGGGGGGTCCTGACTGAAAAAAAGAGCACAGAGTGTAAAACAGAGGTCGAAGGAGAAGGATGAAGGAACGAATAAAGAGTGAAGAATGGAGAAAGGAGCCTGACTCAGAGGGTAGGAGTTGGCAGCCGCACGGGGCTTGGCTCAGTGCGGTGCCTGTGGATTGTAATATGTTGTATAAAAATAAAATAATTGGTTAAAAATAATGTTTATAAAGGACGTAGATTCAACTATGGGTGTTTAGGGTCCCTCATGGCGCATGTGGATTGTGGTCACAAGCCCAGGATCGATGCGTGTGCGCGCCTGCCAGGCGCGCCTGGCAGTGCAATCCGCCGCGAACCGGCGAGTGCGCGCGCCCGCCGGCGCGATCAGAAAAAATTTACGTTTTTAAACACTCAGTAAATCAGTAATCAGTAATCAAACGCCCTCCTCCTTAAGCTCCTCCTCCCTTCTTGTCATCCAATGATGCTATGATCTATTGATTCAGAGTCCATATTTTTTTATTAAAATTGCTTATGTTTACATACCCTAAATCAGTAAATCAAACAACCCTCACCATCCCCCTCCCCCTCCTCGTACCTCCCCATCTAATTGATTCAAAGTCATATTTTTTAGTATAAATAAGTTCTTTGGATAAAAGCGGGAAAAGAAAAACAAGTTTTTTATTTTAAAAGCTTATAACAAGTGCAAACTACATAATCGTTAACATATAAATTTTTTACCATCAAATATATTTACAACTTTATTAAAAGAAACATTATGTAAAAACATATTAAATGAAAATAAATCAGTAATACACCACGATATAATTTAGACCCTGATAGGTTGTACAGGAAAACATAAGGTCTAAACATATTGAACATTTATATTTTAAAATAGATGTTACTAATGATTACTAAATTAAAATCTAAGTGCAGAGAGTCAAGGAAATATACAACCTTATTTATTCTATACACAGCTATCCAATGTTCCATTGCTTGAAACATCCCTGGGGGAAGTGTTGAAGATAAGACCAGAGTCAGTATCCAATTTCACAGAACAGAGTTCATTACATGCGAATAACCTAAAAATCTTCTTTCGTTTCCGAGGGCTTTTATTTTCTCTTCATTCATCATTAATATTAAGATTATATTTCGTACTCTGTCAATCTCGATGATTTGAGGATGTTCCAGATACACCAGAACTGAGATTGAGGATGTTAAACTTTGTCCAAATTTGAGACCCAATCCTGATGTTCCTTTTCTTAGGATATTGAGATGATAAGCATACGAGCTGAAAGATCGGCAGTGAAGATCGATGCATTAATTACTGTTTCAGCATAATTCTTGAGATCAACACCTGTACGTTATCGCTGCAAGATACCGTATTGGCAAATAAATCGAAAAAAAAGGACGTGAGCATTGAGAATGTGAGTCTTCGTATATCATCTCATAATCACGACCGTATGGTTGACCATTTACATGTAAACTGATCCCCCTAAGTCCGAAACATGGTAAATGTTAAAAGCGGACTTTCCCATAGTCCAGAATAACATCGTGTTCTACAATTCCTATTATTACCTTCTGAGCGTAAGCTCGCATTGACGATGATTAGGTTATATTATGCTCGATAACCTTGGTAAAGTTAAAATTTTAGTCTCAATTCTCTTGATGGGATATTTCGCTGCATCGGGAAAAGAGAGTACTCTATTCCCTTATGTTAATGGGAGATAATTTCACTTTAAGTATATAAAGATAAGCATCCAGTAATTTAAGATAGGCTTTTGGAGAGCCGTAGTTGTTGCTAACAAAAAGCGCTTTTAACATTAAGAAGCAAATTCAGGTGTAGATCTAGTTAACCTGAAACGCAATGTCTTCTGCGGGCGGCCTTCGCATTAACGGTGCAGCTTTTGTACAGCGTTTTAAGCCCATTAATATCATACGTTGTTTATTTTGGCTTTGGCAGCAATGGTTCTAGGTTTCTTTACCACTTTTAAATTGTAATAACTCACATGATTGTAGATGAGACTCCTTCGCATCTTGAGATTAATTAGTTAAGTTTCAATATAACTTCGATAAGGGTAACTTGCAGCTGATGCTCCTAGAGATGTTCATTTAAAATACCTCAAGTTGATTAAAACACGTTATACAGGAAATTTGTCTCGGTGGATAATATGTGATCGGTTCCTGTGAAGATCTGAACATCTTCGTTTACTAACTTAGTCCTCTCAGATATAAAAATACATTCGAAGGGTCAAGATATTGATCAGAAGTGGCCTGGATATTGAATCGAGAGGTACATCTGTAATTGTGATTGCGTGAAAGGGATTAATACTAATAAAGTTGGATTCACTCACACTAATCTGGTAGGGTTCACTGAGAAGAGATCCAATTCCCTCTTACAACAGTCTGGGCTGGAGGGATGGAGGGAATGCATCTTGCTGGTACAATCACCTGACGTAATAATGAGGAGAGTTTGTTTAAACATTTCTTATATACAAAATAGTTACAGGTTGTCACTGTTATGTAAAAAAAAAAAAAAGTTACCACTATCATCGTTATTAAAGGGCAAACACATCAATAACAATACTTCCTTTAGTGTCCTTTCCCAATCCATCATCAAGGTTTTTGTGCGGCCTGCACCTTGACCCTGTCTCTACGTCGATTTTTCGTTTAAACATCATCTAACATTTCATCAGAAGCATCGCTAATCGACGTTTTACAGCTGTTCGAGGGTCGATACCTCCCAATAATTCCTGGAAAGTATCTATACTGTCCAGCTGCTTTTTTAACTATGTTTAACCTCCTAATTAAACAGGGGATAGCACGTCTGATACAACGAAGCAAAAAAATCCCACCTAAACCATACCCCCTCTGCATTCTTGAACCCCTGAGACTCGTTCTCTTTTCATTATTATTGATTGTTATTGAACGGAGCCTTCCTTCATAATGTGGGTACTTTAAACACACTGCGTCCCACTTGGAATGGGATGATTACCTTCACGTCTCTTATATAAATACGAATAGAACTCAGTTGGGTCATTACTCAACGGTAAGTAGTGAACATTAAGGAATGTTATAACTCTGCAACCTTTAGGAAAATGAACTACTCGTAACAAAGAGGCTTTAGTATTCCTACGTACTGATGGTCTATAATATCTGTATAAACATAGGTCATACCAGGATCTTGAAACATCTTAGAAGGCATGCATACAAAATGTAATGAACTCGCTGTGTCATTTTTTGACACATACTCTTCCATCGTTGGTATATAGCGTATTAGATCCTTTAGAGATGGTTTGATATCGTTATTTCTTAATATTGAGTCTACATGCGAGTAATGACATTTACGAAACCAGGCTGCAGAATGGAAAATAAATAAACTTCTATCTTTCAGGTTCACAAGAGTTTGAGATTTTAATGTGATTAACACGTTATCTTCATTAACGGTTTTATTAACAAGAAACACTAAATCTTTACATAGCAGACTTGTTTCAAATTTCTTGTTTAAGCCCATGAACACATCAGTAACCGAATTGTAAAGACCCCGACTTATGAAATATTTTTCATAGAAATATTTTTTTCCATCATGTTCAATAATGTCTGTCTTAGCTTTAATTTTTAATACATTTTTTACATATTCAACGCTTCTAAATATTATAAAGGCAGAGGGGGACTCTAATATATTCTCAACAGATGCATCAAGAATTATTTCACTTAATCCTGCTTCATACATTTCTCGATCAAAAGTTATAGGGTTCAATAATTGGGGGGTTGTATAGTCTGATATTTTATTAACAGGGTGTAGATCCATTGAGGCCGATGAGGGCAGCGTTAGATAGAAATGATCTTCGGAGGTCATGATTACAGTTTCTCAATTTCATATACAATATTTACGAGCAGACTCTTTAACACTACGGACTCTTCGTATATGCACTTCACACAGCCGTACCCATTGTGAATGGGAAGGGTTCCTCACATCTCTTATATACACTCTTACAGTTCTAAATTGAGCATTTCAGAGGTTATAGTGTACACTAGGAAAACTTATTATAACTCTGCCATCTTTAGGAAAATGTAACTCACTCTAGGTAACTGAGGCCTGAGTGTTTTCCAAACATACGGGGTTCTACATGTTCGCTGTAAACATACGCTACACCAGGATAGTGTAACATCTTTGAAGGATCACATACAACAATGTACATGAAATCATCGTGTTGCTTTTTTTGCTACAAGCTTATCTAAATACTCTTCCTTCGTGGGATATAATGTATTAATTCATTTAGAGGTGCTTTGATATCGGTTAAATCTCAATATTGTATCTCACGTAACGTAAACTAGCATTTACGAAACCAGTTCCTGAGTGGGAAAATAAATTAAACTTCTATCTTTCAAGTTTAACTAGAGCTTGAGACTTTAAGGTGATTAATCATTGTCCTCGTTGAATGTTTTATTAACTATAAATTTTACATATACGACTTGATTTAAATTGCTTGTTCAAATCTACGAACGACATCGTAAGAGATTATAGAGACTCTGTTTAGTAAATATCCTTTCACTAGAATATTCTCTATCGCTCTCACGATAACATCATATTCTGTGTTAATGTTTAATACGTTTTTAACTCTCAACACTTTAAATATAAAATGCCGTGTGTGACTCAGGCATATTCTCTACACGCGCATCCAGCTATCATTTCGCCTAATCCCAACTTCGTACATTTCTCGTTCGAGTTTTATAGGACTCAATAAACTCTGTAGTAAAGTCTGATATTTATTTCTGGATATACAGTCCATAGAAGCGACATGACGGCAACGTAAATAAGAAATGATCTCACTCTCCATGTCACAATGTAAACTGAATCAAATGTCTTATCTCGCTAACCTTATATAACTGTTAACTTCAACAGGGTAAACCTATCATTTGACAAGATACTGTTATTTTACCTTTCCCTTTAGATCCTAATATTTTTTCTATTTTACTACTCGTGACTCTAACCCTTTCGCTGCTGATGACGTATGACATACGTCACGAGAATTGTCTATAGTATACTGATGACGTATATGTTACGTCATAAGTCGTATTCGTTCTATATGTATTTCAGTCATGGAGTCTTTGGTTTCTTTTCAAAATTTACGTTATCCTACATTTATCTAGTGATATTTGGCAATTTTAAGAGCAGTACGAGGTTATAAATACAGGTCTCCCCTTTGATTTTAGTCAGTATGAACCAAGCGCAGAGAGCGGCAAGATGTTACAAAGCTCGGTTTCACTGAAAATTTGGCTTAGTATTCTAGATGCGGAGATGATTTTTATAATTGTATCATCCAATAGCTTTCACTTTACCGAGAGCCCCAAGTCTCTTACTTTCTTCCCTCCCCTACCCCCCAACTTTGCTCATGTATGCAAAGATTCTTATTCTTCCTTTGACATATATAATAATATAATAATATATTATTATATAATATATATAATATAATATTATAATATATATATATATATAATATTATATATATATATATATATAATATATATATATATATAATATAATATATATATTAATATATATAGAGAGAGAGAGAGAGAGAGAGAGGAGAGAGAATTACATATACAGGACAAATGGAAGTATTTGGAAATTTTTCAAAAACTAAAAGTTGTGGCAATTTTGATTGGTTTATCGGAATTTAATTTTTTGTATATATAGTATATATATAGATATATATAGTATATATATAATATATATATCTATATATATTATAATATATATATAATATATATATATATATAATATAATAAATATATATAGTGAAGACTAAAGAACAGTTACCCGCTCAATATCTCGAAAACTAGATAGGTACACAGAAACCTGAAAACATTGATGGAATCAGCGTATGAAATTGTATGGAAAATGAAACATTCAAACTTAACATTTTTTTTTATTTTTTAATTTATATCTCTCAAATAAGAATAGGTACAGAAAACTAATAACAAATTTAGAATCAACGTATGAAATTTGTAATGAAAAAAAATGGATTTTTTTTTTAAATAAAGAATAGCCCCAGGTAAACCGCAAAGAGCAAAGAGTCCGGGGTCTCGCGGCCTCCGGGGGACAACGGGGGGACTTCGTTCCCCCTCCCTCTGTCTCCGTCGGCTCGAGCCCCCTAAAAAAATTCATAAGCTGTTCCAAATATGTTATTGGTAAAAAAAAAAAAATTTCAATTTTTTTTCATACAAATTTTCACACGCTGATGCCATTATGTTATAGTTTTCTTCTACAGTCGTAGTTTTGAGATAAAAAAAAAAAAAAAAAAAATTTTTTTTTCATTTTCGCGTACAAATTTTCATACGCTGATTCATATATGTTATCAGTTTTCTGTACCTATCTTATTTTTTGAGATATGATGCGGGGTAACTTCTTTAGTTTGGCCATATATATAATATATATATATATATATATTATTATGAATGTATTTATAATGTTTCATTAAATGCTGTAATATATTTAAATAAAAATGTATAATTAATAAGTAAGGGGGAATTAAAATTAAAAATTAAACATTAAATTATAAGTTTTAATAAATACTCGTATATATTTATATTATACATGTATATAATATATATACTTGGTATATACAATGTATTTATATATATTATTATATATAATATATATAAATCTATATAAATATATATATATATAATATATATATATATAATAATATATATAATATACTTATATAATATATATATAAAAATAAATAAATATGTGCGTATTTCTTCCATCGTGCGTATTTCTTCCGTCATGAGCGGTACACACGCTGAGTCAGCGGCCGCATAATACTCTCAGGATCGAATCGTATTTTCTATATTTCTTGTTTATAGAATCCTCCTTTATTTTTTCACCATCTAAATCCTCAACTATGGGATCTTTTTGACCTGTCTTCAGGAAAACTTTGAAAGAATATACATTAAAACTTCTCTCGAACCCCGCTTCATACCCTTTTCTGAAATTTTCATCATTCCTAGATACCCTCACATAATCTCCTACTTTAACACCAGTGTTATCTTTTATATTTTTCCCATTGAGTTGATAGGTACCGCAGGTTTTGTCTTCACCATCTCTAATAGGTGTATTCTTAATGTGTTCCTAAGATGAAAGAACATTATAAGAGTAAGCCACAGTCTATGCCAGTATATGAAATATTTTAAATGTATCATCGTAAAATCACCTATGCAATTTTTCTTTTATAGTCCTTTGTACTCTTTCAACTATAGCTTGCCTTATTAACTGAAAATGTGTTGTAATACCCTAATCATACTCTGTAACTATTCTTGAAACTCTTTACCTAAAATTTCAGAACCTTTATTAGTCCATATTATTTGAGGATATCTACCATCTTCATTAATTTCTCTGACTGCTGTATGCAACAGTCGCTTGATTTTTTATCTTAAAAACTTACCATAAGTCTGGAATATATATCTAATCACAAAAAGATATATTGAAACTCGTTAAGTTTATATTTATCATACTCCGTCACATCTAGTTGCATATCGCCATCTAATATGTGGAAGCTATAGTTTCCGTGCTGCGGAATTTTTTTTCGTATAGGTTTATGTTGGGTAAAAGCATCCCTCGCCTCTAAATTATTTTTCATTCTTTTTTATAATTTGTGGAACTTTATGCAAACCTGAAAAACCACCGTACTGTATGGTGTTTCACGTCAAAGTAATATTTATCGACCGCTTCCTTAGCTCCATGATTCACAATGACGTTGACAGTAAAAATTAGATTCATTTTATACTGAAAAGGTATATAAAAACCAAATTGTAATAATTATGAAATATTTTTTATTTTATTACAAAATAATATTAATCTATTTTTAATTAAAGTCCTAAAAACCTAGCAGATGTTACAGAAAGATAAATAGGTTTATATACATAATTAATTACAAATAATACAATCATATAAAATAAATAAATATTTAGGAAACTAACCATTTTTGAAACGATGTATGGTTTTTTTCTTATTCCTCCTACACTTGAACGTACTGTACTTCTACTTAAAATTTAATCTATCCGATGCAAGAGAAGTACCAGAGGGACTCGTGTCAGGTCTAGGACAATGGAATATTATCCAAATCCGCTAATCTTTGTTTATTCTGAATTAAAGTTCTCGAAAATAATAGTCTGGAGTCTTGTTTGATCCTGTCAAAAACCGCCACTGGAAGCCTTCTCCAATCACGGGAGAGATCGGATACAAGTCAACAATATTCGATCCAGCTATTGTTTCTCCGTCAATAATGATTGACCGAGTTCATTATGTAATCTGATCTCTTAAAATATTATATAGAGCTATACCCGTTTTTTCTTATTCCTCATTGGTAAGCTTTCCTTGAGTATATTTTAAAATTATCTTCTCTTTCACCTCAATCTTAGTATTGCTAGAGCTGAATCTTCCTTATGTGAATTAAATAAAACTTTTAGTCTACTAATTTTTTTATAGCATTTTGATATAGGATTCTTTTTTCGTGAATTTTTAACATCAGAGTTAATATTTGAAATGAGTTTCCCTTCTCGTAATATTAGCTGTTCAACTTGTGATCATATAAACTCAAAGCTGCTGTGAAGTCAACGATTGATAAGGCGTTTACCCTACCTGTGCAGTTGAGGTTGATGATGGTGTTCGAACGTTGTTGTGTTGTTGCTGGGTTAGTTGTTGTTGTTGTTGTTGTTGTTGTTGTTGTTGATGTTGTTGTGTTGTTGTTGTTGTTCGTTGTTGTTGTTGTATTGTTGTGTGTTGTTGTGTGTGCGGCTGGGTCCTGTGTATATTTCATCTTCTCATATCGCTGTAGGTAAAACTACTAACCTTCCTTCAATCATTGAGCGAGCCACTTGGTTATCAAAGGGCTATAACGGAAAGAGTAAAGGTAGGAACACACCTCCATCTTATCAGGGTTTTTCTTTTATTTTTAAGTTTTCTTACGTAACCAGCAAGTGTTTTAATGATGTTTCTATGACGAAAGTAGCTTTACCTCTGAGGCCTGTTTTAACAGAACATTTCTTATAATTTAGCATAAATCTTCTGCTATATATTGTAGTAAATTTTTCATCTTCAGCAGATCAGTTTACTTTTTTCAGAAGTTCAGTTTGTTAAATTTCTCATAAGAGGAGAATAATCGTGCTACTAAAGCCTCCATAATTCGGTTATGTGTACTGTTCAATCTCGTTAGGCAAGAATATTTGTACGCAGCACACTCTATGGGTGTTCTTGATGAAGCTCTACAGAAGTAATAACCGTGAGGTGTAGATGTAACTTCTTTATATACTTTTAGGAAGTCTTTAAGTGGTAGGGAACATTGCGGCTAGCGCCACAACATTGACCTGACCATATCCTTCTTGCCCGAACAAGATTAAATACTGTGTGTTTAAAGACACATCACGCATATACTTATTCTGATGAAAGATATTTCTGCGTTATAAAAAATACTGTGATGTTTAACTGATGAGAGAGTAAACTGTGAAAGTTTCCGCTATATCTCATTCAATTATGCATCATATCAATCAAGAATTATAATTTTTGTCCGGTAAACATTGACGCTTTTAGTCTATAAATTCATGAAAATTCGATTACATCTTTGTAATCGTTAAATTCTTGGTAAACACCGTAGCACCATATGATTTTAACAGGTTGCTGGTTCAAAAAATCCGACCTCTTTAAAATGTTTAATAACAGAAAGTTTCCGCACCCCGAGGACCAGGTAACCAAGACCATGTAGAGGAAGCGCGGAACAGTAAAATGACCAACGTCCATTCAGATTGAATACCTGAACACTAATGTAATAAGAAAGGTTTGCGCTTATGTTAATAAGATGAA
>JABUQX010057565.1:0-12500 GCA_015478945.1 Trachelipus rathkii
CGACCGTACAGCTAAGACAAAGACAACAGATTTGATAAACGCAGAGCGACGAAGATGGGAGCACGTGGACCGCCTAGGGAGCACACGCGAGGTATACCAGCACGAGGGATAGGAAGAGTTATAAGAACAAACAGAACACGACATAGGCAAACCGAGCGAGTCAACGATAGGGATCAATTACGACGAAGAACGAGACCGAAGACGGAAGACGACGACGGTGTACGGGAGAGAACGCGAAGGACGAAGACGAAAACCTCCAAGACGAAGAAGAAGACGAAGACAAAGACAAGACAAAGACAAGACAATAGACAAAGACAAAGACAAAGAACTACAGTGGAAAGACGAAGACGAAGACGAAGACGAAGACGACGAGACGAAGACGAAGACAAAGACGAAGAAAGACGAAGACGAAGACAAAGACAAAGACAAAGACAAAGACAAAGACAAGAACAACAACGTAAGAAAGACGACGAAGACGAGGACGAAGACGAAGACGAAGACGAAGACGAAGACGAAGACCAAGACGAAGACGAAGACGAGCGAAGAAGAAGACTGAGTAAGACAGAAGACAAAGACAAATGACAAGACAAGACGAAGACGAAAGAGCGAAGACAGAAGACCCGAAGACGAAGACCCGAGACGAAGACGAAGAAGCGCGACAGATTGCAAAGTCATTATACGGAAGATGAAGACGAAGCCGAAGGCGAAGACGAAGACGAGGACAGACAAAGGACAGACAAAGACAAAGAACAAGACAAAACGAGAGAAGACTGAAGACGAAGACGAAGAGAAGACGAAGACGGCGAAGACGAAACGAAGACGAAGACGGGGAAGACAATAGACAAAGACAAAGACAAAGAGAAGACGAAAGACAAAAGAGAGACAAGAAGAGACGAAACAGGAGAAAAAAATTTCAGGAAGAGGGAAACACAAAGAGAAGAGGAAGACGAAGACGAAGACGAGATTGTCGAAGACAAACACAAAGACGAAGACGAAGCGGTGAAGACGAAAACGAGACGAACGAAAGACGGAGACGGAAGACGAAAGCAAACACAACCAACACGTAAAGACGACAGAAGCGTAGACGACATCGAAGACGAAGACGAAGCAGAAGTCCGAAGAAGGTGGCGCAGTCGTTCTTGCTGGCCCAGTTCGCGACGAAGTCGCCGTCCAACACGAAGACGAGATTGTTTGAAAGACGAAGACGAAGACGAAGACAAAGACAAGACAAGAAGCCAGACGAGAGACGAAGACGAAGGACGAAGACAGAAGACGAGACGAAGACGAAGAACGAAAGACGAGACGAAGACGAAGACCAAAGACAAAAGAGAAAAGACAAAGAAAAAGACAAAGGACAAAAACGAAAGACGAGAACGAAGAACCGAAGAGAAGACGAAGACGCAAGAGAAGACGAAGAGAGGAAGATGAAAGTAGGGAAATTAGATCAAGAGATGTTCTTGGCTGTTGATTGAGAATAGATTCCACCAATTATTTTTGGTTTTGTTTTTTGTATTAAAGAGCGGATCTCACACGAAAGCATATGCTCCCCTCCAGGGCAGACAGAATACTGCCTTCAGGAATTTCACGAGCTCAAGCAAGTGCAACACCTGTGACGAAGAGCCCGTGATATGCTCTCTCTTCCATACAACTGACTCGCCGTAGGCAAACTCGGAATTCGTGTTCATCACTTTTTATTTAAATTAAGGCAATTGATCGTGCTCAATGGTAGAGCGAGAGTCGCATGGCAAGGGTCCCGGGTTCGATTCCTAGTCCGGGATCTATAGAGTTAGAAAATTACCTAGAGAAATTCCTCTCCTTGAATAGGGCTGATGCCGTGAGATGTGAACTTTCCAAAAAAAAAGAAAAACATAAATAAAAAATTAGTTACTTAAAATAGATTTCAAAGGAACGTTTCAATAAGGTGACTGATTGAACAACCAAGCAAAGTGACAAGTTAGTGAAATTAATTTCAATAATAATTAAAATTAAATGACAAATAAAAATTAATAATAAAAAAAATCTAAGCAAAAAAAATAGTAATGTCATTCAATAAATAGATGACATTTGACGTCATTCACAAAGTAGATGATCTAAGTGACATACACCAAGTACACAGAGAAAAAAAAATCAATCGTAAACTAAAATTCGATCAATCAAAGTATCATCAATCAATGTAAATAGCAAATATATTTGATTTGCCATGATATTATTTCGAAAAAACGTAAATAAATTGTTAGTGAAAATTTTGAAATTAAATTTTAATCTTTAAATCAGGCTCATGAATTTAAATTAATACATAACTGTAAACAAATGGAACTACTTCATATCGCGTACGAATTACTGATTTGCGACCCAACAATTGAATTTATATACAAGGCCTCCAAAACGCAGGTTTTCATTTAATTTGTATCAAAAATGGATGCCATGATTCGTCTTTATATACAAGTGTGTATTGTTGCGCCGTAGCTGCCATCTTTCTTTCATGTAAATTATTTAATCTTGTATATTCTGGTGTAAATGTCTTTATAAAAATAGTGAAAAATAGACTATTACCATATTCAACGTTTAGACTTTCTAACTGTATTTCATAACATTTTAAATAATAAAATATATATTTTGAAAAAAAAACCTTTCAATGACAATATACTTATATACTTTGTGGTTCATTATTTAGCCCAAAATTTTTTACGGATGTTTATCTCGCTGAAGTTTATTCATTATGTAGTTGTTTTACAATGTTGTGTCATTAGAACAATAAAAATAAACAGACAGTAAGAAGCCACTTGGGCCTATCAAGATTGTCTCATGTCAAGCTAATAGAATCAATCACCAAACATGCTCATGCAAATCCACGCACCTAGGGCTATGGTATAACTTAGCATGATATACATGCCATGAAAGTTTAAAAGCATTTTAGTTTGTTTTCCCTTCTTTAAGTCCGTATAGGGTTTATATATGTTTCCACAAATAATTTTTTGTGGCAATGACCAAGAAAATTCTGCAATTAGTAACAGCTTACATTCAGACATAGCCTAACTTAATAACCTCTTGGTCAGTAAAATTAGGGTATATATATATATATATATATATTATATATTAGATATATATATAATAGTATATAATATATATAAGTATAATATATATATAGTATAATATATATATTTATTATATATATTATATATAATATAGTAATTATTACAATATGTCTAAAGACGTTTTGTGAAAATCACAGGATAGATCGTAGAAAATAGAAATGAAAGAAATGAAAGAATAATTGATTTTGTGCAGTCTTTTAGAAAAAAAAGTTACACCTGCAATTAGTCTCGAGAGCAAAAGTTGCAACTACCGTTTTTTTTACGCTTTTGAGAAAATATTGAATTTTTTTCTTTTTATATCTTTTTAGGGGGTTCGAGCGACGGAGGGATAGAGGGGTGGACGAAGTCCCCGGTAGGCCGGAAACCCCGACTCTATCATCGTTCTTGTTTACCCGTGGGGATTGCATTAAAAACAGAATTCAAGCATTTGGAACTTATGCGTCCTCAGTCGTAGTGAGCGGCATCATCGAATGGTCAAAAAACTGTAATATTTTCAAACAATTTTAGCAATTTAATTTTTTAAAAAATGCGTTATTTTTTTTGTTTTTTTTAATTTTTTTGCGGTAAAAATGTTCCTGATTAATAAAATGATATTTGTTATTTGGTCGTTCAGTGTCATAGTTTCAAGTTTTCTCCTGGCCATTTTACCTCGCTTAAAGCTATATATATGATATATATATATATATAGTATATATATATATATGTATATATATATATATATATATTATATATATATATATATATATATATATATATATATATAATAATATTATATATATTATAAATATATATATATATTATTATATATATATCTATATATATATATTATTGTATTTATATATACGTTTTAAAATATGAGCGGTTTTGCTTTCGCGTTTTTAAAAATAAAAGTTCACACTTTACTGGCAAAGCTCTTTACAAGGAGGGGACTTCTCTAGGTAATTTCTACCTAGGATCCGAACTAGGATTGGAACCCGCGACCTTGCCATGCGAACTCGTCGCTTATAACATACATATATTTATATATATATATATTATATATATATATATAATTAATAGTATACTATATATATATATATATATATATGTAATTATATATTTATATGTATATATTATATATATGGGTGGTGGACCTCGGGCAGGGTAACAGGCAATCGCCTGGGCCCGCAATTATAAGGGCCTGCGCGCGCAATGCCAGAGGCTAACAATTCATTGCAAGGTGATTGTTACCGAGCGGTTTGTTCACCCAATGTATATGAGAACACAGGTAATAGCGTACTTTTAAAAAATAAAATATGAATAGTGAAAACGAAATTGTCGCTCTCCTTAGGAAAGAAACTAGACGCTCCCAAACTCGTTAAAATTTCCAAGGATTCACCAAAAAAAAAAAAAAATAAATTTTAAAATCACAGGATATACTTTAAAACAATAATAATGAAGATAATGAAAATTGAAAATAGCGCGGTCTCTTTTAGGAAAAAAAAGTTATGCCTCTCAAAGTTGTAAATATAAATAGACTTTCTATAAAAAAAAATTAGTGGAGCTCATGCTTGTATTATCTGCCCCTAAGGTTTATGAGTAAGATTTGTTATTCTACATAGATTTTCTCTGTGTATAGATAACAAAACTTATTGAATATGTAAAGCGGGTTACTGTTGGCCAGTTTGCCACATGGGTTTATGCTTGCATAACATTCCAAAAAAGTATCTTTTAAAGTAAGTTAATATATACAAATTAATTATTTAATACTAGGGAGTACTCACCAAAATTTTGAGGCCCTTCGCTTCTTGTAGTGGGCTGTGCAGCGAGGGTAAAAGGGTGGGTGGCAAAGTTTCCCAGTCAATGGGGTAAATCGGTTGGCACGCCCATGCAAAGTTTGCCCATTTGTATGCAAAAGTTGTATTGTAGTACTAATTTTCCTTATATTTTAAGTTTTATTGTAGTAATAATTATTTCTTATAATTATATTTAAAATTTGCAGGTTGTTTTGGTGGTAATTTTCTTAAAAATAGTTGAAGAGCATTTTCCAACTTATAATATTAAAGAATGTAATAATTCTTTAATAATAAAAGTTTCGAAACAATATAAGATACCAGACACCTTTAGGGGGTCTGAAAAACATACTCTCTTGGATTTATGTAATGGGGATTATTATTTAAATTTCAAGATGTGGATGGCGAAATCACAGACTTTTCCTCAGCATTTAGTGCCTGACCAATTTTAAATACAGATTTAAAAATTAAATTTTACTTTTCTATCTTTTATTTTATTAACTTTTGTGAAAACAATGATAAAAATGAAAAATGTAAATGTAGTAGATAATAATTATTTATAAGTTTAAAATAAAAAAATAAATAATATTATTATATAAAATAAATAAAACCCTTATATTATTTAATTTAGGAGCATTTAGAGTGACCTCACAACTGGCTAAAGTTACCCCATAAACATAAAATGGGGTTGCCAAAGTTACCCCGCCCAATTTCAAATGTTAATAATTAACCTTTAACATGTTGCAAATTTTTAAAATTTTAACATTTATTATTATTCCTGAGCTCTTTCTGAACACGTGTGTATATATAAAAAAAATTCTGTGATTTAAACTTTGAAGATAATTCATAAAAAACACAGAAAGGTGAAAAACCAAGATTTTTCAAAATTTTTGGAAAAATGTTTGTAACTCTGTTAATTATTAATATAACTTTATAAAAAGTTTATATAGTTAATAAATAACAAATGTGCCAGAGAACATATTTTAATAAAAATAAATATTTACGTGTTAAAACTAAAAATTTGAGGAGGGGTGAAAATTTGCCAAAGTTACCTCATATGACAAAGTAATGCTCACGTTATATATATATATATATATATATATATATATATATATATATATATATATATATATATATATATATATATATATATAGTCAAAAATAACGCACCACTAGGTTAAATATCACTCGCAGGAACGGGAAGGCCCCTAACCCCATGAAACCTCACACCAACACAGACGACCGCATGAGTGTAACTATGTAACCACCCCGCAGAGAATTCACTGTAGTATTTGAGGGACCGTCACCGCGATAAATTTAAGAAAACATAAACCACGTAACTAGACCTGGGAGAGGTGGGGGTAGGTTATGGCAGGGGTATAATCAAGCGAGGGATCATTCAATACGAAGCGACTCCGATAAATATGGATAGGATAGTGCGTCAACTGTCAAGAGATCAGTGCGTGCAGATGAAAACACTCCACGCCGAAGGACACGGGTTCCGAGCACTTGGTCGACGGTTCGGTGTTGCGCACACAATGATTGAACGGGTGGTCCAACGGCACCAGGAAGCCCTGACACATGATCGCCGGCGAGGACAAGGTAGGCCTAGGGCCACGACACCCGTGGAAGACCGATTTATACGTCTGCGTGCATTACGAGAGCGCCACACAACGGCACGACATCTGCAGATACAACTGGCGGAGGTACACGGCACCAGGGTGAGTGACAATATAGTGTGTCGACGCCTTGCGGGACATAATTACCGGCCCCGGAGGCCTGCCATAGGTCCACCGCACACCACGGCACATCGATGGGCGCGACTGGCATTTGCCCGAGAACACATCCATTGTACGGTCGACGATTGGGCAAAGGTGCTCTTTACGGACGAGTCAAGAGTGTCTCTGAACGCCTCGGACAGGCGTACTAGGGTATACCGACGACCGACGGAGCGGTTCGCGCAATGCAATGTGCTGCAAGTGCAGCCGTTTGGAGGTGGGTCGGTTATGGTCAGGAGAGGGATCTCTTTATCGGGGCCTATGGAGTTGCACATCTTCGATGGAGGCACTTTTAAAGCCGTTAGGTATATCACGGATATCCTCGAACCATATGTCGTGCCATATGTCCCCTACATCGGTGACTCTTTCATCCTAATGCATGACAATGCAAGACCACACAAGGCCCAATGTGTGAACGACTACCTTAGGACGGTTCAAATTACTGCGTTGAAGTGGCCAGCATATAGTCCGGACCTCAACCCAATCGAACATTTGTGGAATACCCTGAAACGTCGGATCCGACAGCTGCAACCCCCTCCACGGACTCTCCCGGACTTGCTACAGGCACTGCACGACGTATGGGATCAAATCACTGTCCAGGACATTCGCCCACTCATCGAGAGCATGACAGGACGAAATCAGGCAGTCATCCATGCCAGAGGGGGTCATACACGGTATTGAGACAGACACAACACCCCCCGCGGAAGTCGCCGTACGTTCCAACATTATGTGTTTGCAGCGTCGAACCTCCGAACCCTACTGCGAGACACTTTGACTGCACCTTGGCCTCACACTCTATCAACCTACGGTTCTGGGGAGGAATCCACCATGTAATTGTCATTGTCCAATCAAGTTTCTTCGCCTTCTTCAACCTTTTCTACCCTTCCTTCGAAACGTACCCTTGTGAGTGCGCTGAATTTTGACGAAGATAGTATATATATATATATATATATATATATATATATAACTATATATAACATATATATATATATATAATATATATATAATAATAATATATATATATACTCTTTTATATAGATATATATATATATATATATATATATATCATAGGAGAATTTTCGTTGGTACGATAATTATGGAAGAAAGCCTGTACGAGAATATTGAAATGCCAATTGAAAATTAGGTTAGTCATCCATATTGCAGTTAGGGTATATTATATAGTGAATATATATATATATATATATATATATATATATATATATATATATATATATAATATATATATGTACTACTCTTTGCTATATATATATATATATATATATATATATATATATATATATATATATATATATATATATATATATTATTATTATTTCAGGAATACTTATCACGAATGTAGAAAAATTAAGCTAACAAGGTAAAATTACGGACAATATTTTGAGGAAAATTTTGTGAAGTTTCTTTTTTCGTCTCATTTGCCAAAGAAATAATTTCAAAAATTTCAGAATTACAAGAGAGAAAAAAGGAACTGGAAAGTTTGATGATTTCGCTTTTGCTTATGATTCTGATGATGGTAAAACGAAATACTCTTTATTTCAATTGAAACATTTGAGTGATGAAAGTAAAAACATAAACTTTGAAGATTTGAAATTAAACTCTAAAAGTTATTTTGGTTTGCCATATTATTTTGATTATTACATTAAATCTTTAAGTTGTCTTTCCAGTGATAAAGACTTTAAAGAATCAGAACTTGAAGGTTTATTTTTTTGTACTAATACCGGAATTGAAGATTCTCTAGAATGTATTTCCAAAAGAGAGATACCGAATGAAGGACTATTTCGGAACTGTGGAAAGCTTTACAAACTCTTCATAAATGATAAGGAGAGACATGAAATATTTCATGAACAATTTCTGTCAGAAAGAAAAAGGTTAGCAAATGAATTGGCCTCCTACGTTATGCAGGACAAGGAAATCAATTTAGCGACTATTATCAGTGATGATTTATTCAGTTTAATCCAGAAATTTTCCCAGATGGTTTTGGAACATGTGGTTGATGTTGAAAAAAATAAATTTAAAAATTCGTTTTTACATCCAAATTTGAAAAATATAAACGAAAAACTCTATAATTTCAGGAGTGAGTTTTTTGATTCATTATTTGCATTTCGGGAAACGTTTCCTCATAG
Organism: Trachelipus rathkii; assembly: GCA_015478945.1. Classification (NCBI taxonomy): domain Eukaryota; kingdom Metazoa; phylum Arthropoda; class Malacostraca; order Isopoda; family Trachelipodidae; genus Trachelipus; species Trachelipus rathkii. The sequence continues at coordinate 8,790 of JABUQX010057565.1, forward strand.
AAAGAAAAAAAATACAAAGGAATTGAAAAGCTCATTTCCTACAAATAGGAAGAATTTTGAAGGATTTATAGAATTTTTACGAGAAAACCCCATCACCATATCTACAATTACTGAAGAGAAAACCATAAAAAAAATTGTCTGAGGAACTTGTACTGTCTGTAATTTTCCAAAAACCTTTTGATATTAAGTCAAAAGTTCATGATCAAAAGTATCTTCGAAAATTAAGTAAGTTTATTAGGGAAGAAGTGATTGATCTAGATTCAAAGAAACTGAAAGAGACATTTCTTAATAATAACTCGAAAAGTTGCAAAGAACTCGATAACTTTCGACAGGTTTTTTTTAAGGATATGAGGATGTTTTGTAAAAAAATAAAGGACAAAAAATTAGAGAATTTTGTTAATTTTTTTTAAACTCATCCAAGTGTTCAATCCTTTTTATTTTATTTAGAGTTGATATGGGAAAAGGGAGAGAATGAGATGATCAAATTCTTAAGGAACAGAGAAATTCGATTTGAAGAATTCCCTGATACAGAAACTTCTACAGAAATATTTCCATCAGGGAAAGTTGACACAACAGAAATTGATAAAAATATTTTAAATTTTTTAGACTTATTAACATTTGCTGTGATTCAAAGTAATTTAAAAAATCTCATTTCTAATGAAATGAATGAACTCCTAACCACATCGGAAGACAAGATGTTGCTTTATGAAGATTTTAATAAATTTATGGAAGACTGGCATGATAAAGGAGTATTTTCTTTGGTTCATTTTGAATCTAAGTTAAAATACAGAAAATGGATCACTGAAGAAGAAATATTGAATAACATTAAAAATCTAAAATATTTTATTTCAAGAAAAGAAAGGTAAAACTTTCTAATGTTTGTTCTAATTCTGAGATTATCACTCCAGAATTATTTTTGTGCATTTTCACGACTAATGTAATCATGAATTTAGGAAAAGAGAATAACTCGTTTTACAATCATAGAACTCTTGTTCAGAGTAAAAAAGTCAATATTAACTCACTAATAATACAGTTACATTGTTATATTTTCTCTCCATGAAGGAATAAATCTTAATCATTAAAAGAAAAACACATTCACTTCATGCAAATTTACTGCATTTACAGTCGTTTGATCATGCAAATCATTAAAACTATTATACGAGCGAAAATTTTAACTTTAAATTTTTATGGATTTCTTTATCAAAAATAGAATGGACATTTCTCAGAGAAGAGTCCATTGGATAACAATCCTTGGAGATGACTTTAGATATGAATCATCACATCCTGATTCCATTCTTAACTATAATATTATTAAAGATATTTTCTGTAATAAATCCTTTACCAGTTCTGAGTTTGCTGAAAGTGAATTTTTTTTTTTAAATAACTGGTGATCCTGAAAGTAGAAAGCACCCTTCAATTCAGGCCAAAAACTTAAATGTGAATCTATTTTGGGTAATTCTGATTCCCCTTAAAAAAATATATAATAAATATCTTGATAAATATGATAGTCTTAATAACATTGATATGGTCAATGAAACAAAATTACAAAATTACAACACTGATTTTTCAAGAAATATTTTTATGGATTTTTTACTTATTAAAGGTTTGATTCTATTGTTTGGTGAAATTCAAGAAGCAAGTAGGTAAGAAAAAATCCTACCGCTCCTGAAAATTGAAAATCTTACAAAGAAAATATTGATTACAAGTAGACCTCATTGTGTGCGCCATATTGAAAATATTTTAGGATGCGTCGTCTTTGAAATTAAAGACATTAATGAAGATGAACAAATTAAGCTTTAAGCTTGTCATTGATGAATGGAATGCATATTATTGCAGCACCCCTTAATTTAATTGAGAGAAAAATGCTTCTTATTTCGTTAAAATGTTTAACAACATACCATTAGAAATGAAATGGAATCATTAGGAGTTACTTTACTGACATAATGTTTTAATATACGTATATAAATGAAGTAGTGAAATCTTCTCCAGTTTTTCCGCATCACATTATTCTAGTTCAGATGTTTGAGAACTTTAAATTGAGTAAATTTAATATCTTCTTTACGAAAAGGTTCCGACTGGAAATATCTTGCGATATTATTTTAAAAGTGTTTGCTAGAAAAATTATCATATTTTTGCTCTAAGGAATAGTGGAATAATTTCTCCTGAACATGAAAATATATTATCAAAACCTGTGAACACTGAACTTCCTGGCGAAAGTATTGAGATGTTGAAAATGATTGGTCTTACTTACGAGACAAACAATGTATGCATATTTATTCATAAAACGTTTGAAAGAACTAATTAAATCGCAGATCTTTACTCTAATTTACAAGAATTGTATGAATGAAATATTTTGCAATTACCAAGAGTATTCTTCTGAAACAAGGAAGATAGATTCACTTTAATGTGTCTAACACCCATTATCGAGAAAATCCAGGGGTATAAAATCTTGAAATCTATTAATAATAGTTAATTAATTAGTAGTGACGAACGGCTGATAGAATTTGTTGCTAGTTTAATAAGGCGTCTAATCGATATTAAATGTTTTAGGGAGAATTGTTTTTTATGCATGAGTATAATCGATTTCCTATACTCTATGATCTTATAAATAAAGACTGTCAACCTAATATTTGAACCCTTTTTTTGTTAAAATTTTAAAAGACTTTTTCCAAAATTTTGTTTTAATTACAAAAAAAAGGTGGTTTATCTTTAAAACTGTTTGGATATATTGTGGAAAAGGAAAATGGAAATTTCGTATGTGAGTGTTCAGACCAGTGCTTGAGACTTAACCTAGCAATGAATTCTTGACAATTGGAAAATTACTACAAAGTTAATTAAAAAATTCGTTAGAATTTATCCTTTATTTGAATGTTGGGAATGGTTTCAAAAGTCCCTGAAGAATTTTTGGTGATATCGGTATATTAAAACTGTTGTTATAAATAAATTACCATGTATTTGCATTAATATAGATATGGATTATTTTCTTCAGCTTAGCACTGGTAACTAAAAGAAATTATGGACAGCGGAGGGAATTTATCTTGAAACAAATACCTTTATGCAGTGCTTTACTATACGAAACAGTATTTTTTTTTTGATCTATTTATGGAAGATTCTCAAAGTATGTAAATTCTATTAAATGACAGGCTGAAAACTTAAGCTTTCTTTTCAAATTTCTTTTTGAATCAAAGGATGTTTCATTCGAAGATTTTGATAATTAAATTTAGGGGGCAACCACTACCAGCATATCTCAAAAATTATGCCAGACCATTTAAAGAAATTCAGATGAAAATTATCTTATATTCGGCAATTTCTTTTACAAGATTTTTAATAAGTCGATACATTGTTTAAAAGTTTCAAAAGATCATAACTCCTTATTCCAGTGAATTTGTTAAAAAACTTGTTTTGATGAATACATGAAACCGTCCTGTGATATGATGAAAACAATGCAAATGAAGCAGCCATAAAAATTTTAACTTACCTTTTTCCTTTGAAGGCTACCGAGGAACATGTTAAAAAAGAACCTTAATGTTTTGCTGCGATTACGGAAATTTTGGAAAAGGCTTCTCAACGATGGAAAGGAAAGCTTAAGGCGGAATTTGAATAAAATATTTTTGAAATACAAACCAAGAACTGCGAAGAGATATTAGTATATAATATATATATATATATATATTATTATATAATATATATATATATATATATATATATATA